>JAWPHD010012096.1:0-78593 GCA_037043455.1 Cyrtodaria siliqua
TCAATGGTATTTACTTATACAATTCAATGGTAGTTACTTATACATTCAATGGTATTTACTGATACAATTCAATGGTTTTTACTTATACAATTCAATGGTATATACTTATACAATTCAATGGTATTTACTTATACAGTTCAATGGTATTTACTTATACGGTTCAATGGTATTTACTTAGACAAATCAATGGTATTTACTTATTTATTTATACAGTTCAATGGCATTTTCTTATACAGTTCAGTGGTTTTTACTTATACAATTCAATTGTATTTACTTATACAATTCAATGGTATTTACTTACACAATTCAATGGTATTTACTTATACAATTCAATAATATTTACTTATCCATTTCAATGGTATTTACTTATAGAGTTCAATGATATTTACTTATACAGTTCAATGGTATTAACTTATACAATTCAATGGTAGTTACTTAAACATTCAATCGTATTTACTTATACAATTCAATGATATTTACTTATAAAGTTCAATGGTATTTACTTATAGAGTTCAATGGTATTTACTTATACAGTTAAATGGTATTTACTTATAGAGTTCAATGGTATTTACTGACACAAGTCAATGGTATTTAATTATTTATTGATACAGTTGAATGGTATTTAATTCTACAGTTCAATGGTATTTACTTATACGGTTCAATGGTATTTACTTATACAAGTCAATGGTATTTACTTTTACAAGTCAATGGTATTTACATATACAAGTCAATGGTATTTACTTATACAAGCCAATGATATTTACTTATACAAGTCAATGGTATTTACTTATAGCAGTCAATGGTATTTACTTATACAATTCAATGGTATTTACTTATACAATTCAATGGTATTTACTTAATGGTATTTACTTATACAGTTCAAAGGTATTTCCTTATACAAGTCAATGGTATTAACTTATTTAATTATACAGTCCAATGGCATTTACTTATACAGTTCAGTGATATTTACTTATACAATTCAATGGTATTTACTTATACAATTCAATGGTATTTACTTATACAGTTCAATGATATTTACATATACAGTTTAATGATATTGACTTATACAATTCAATGGTTTTTACTTATACAATTCAATGGTATTTACTTATACAATTCAATGATATTTACTTATACAGTTCAATGGTATTACCTTATACGGTTCAATGGTATTTACTTAGACAAGTCAATGGTATTTACTCATTTATTTATACAGTTCAATGGCATTTTCTTATACAGTTAAGTGATATTTACTTATACAAATCAATTGTATTTACTTAAACAGTTCAATGGTATTTACTTATGCAGTTCAATGGTATTTACTTATACGGTGGTCAATGGTATTTACTTATACAATTCAATGGTATTTACTGATACAATTCAATTATATTTACTCATACAATTCAATGGTATTTACTTATACAGTTCAATGGTATTTACTTTTACAATCCAATTATGTTTACTTACACAATTCAATGGTATTTACTTATACAATTCAATAATATTCACTTATACATTTCAATGGTATTTACTTATACAATTCAATGATATTTACTTATACATTCAATGGTATTTACTTATATATTCAATGGTATTTACTTATAAGGTCAATGGTATTTACTTATACAGTTCAATGGTATTTACTGATACAAGTCAATGGTATTTAATTATTTATTGATACAGTTCAATGGTATTCAATTCTACAGTTCAATGGTACTTACTTATACGGTTCAATGGTATTTACTTATACAAATCAATGATATTTACTTATACAAGTCAATGGTATTTACATAAACAAGTCAATGGTATTTACTAATACAAGCCAATGGTATTTACTTATACAAGTCAATGGTATTCACTTATATAAGTCAAAGGTATTTACTTAAACAGTTCAATGGTATTTACTTATACAGTGGTATATACATCTACAGTTCAATGGTATTTACTTGTACAGTTCAATGGTATTTACTTCTACAGTTCAGTGGTATTTACTTGTACAGTTCAATGGTATTTACTTCTACAGTTCAGTGGTATTTACTTCTACAGTTCAATGGTATTTTTACAATTATAGTTCAATGGTATTTACTTCTACAGTTCAATGGTATTTATTTCTACATTTCAATGGTATTTGATTCTACAGTTCAATGGTATTTGATTCTACAGTGCAATGGTATTTACTTCTACAGTTTAGTGGTATTTATTGAAACTCTATTTTTTTTTTTTTTCATATTTGCTAGAGTGGGTTGTCACAAGGAAGAAAATGAAATATTTCAGTAAAACAATGGCCATAACTCTTGTGTTACTAATCCAATAAGGCTGGTTTTCGAATTCATCCGAGCTTCCATTGATATAAATACACTGGCTAGGCAAGTTTTGTAAAGATCAAATACACAAGAAATCCGCGGATTCACATGTCTCGCCTAAAGGGGGCAGGACTTAACAAGAGCTGTCGGAGAACAGCGCAGCTCGACTATTCGATTTTTCGGAGAATAATAAATTTATAGCTAGTATACACCATCAGAAAACAAGGCTACAACAATGTGGGGTGGGGTTGGGAGCACAACATAACTATGTGTAAGAATTGACCAAAACTACACAGAAATATGTAAAAAAAATCAAAAAAAATCGAGTTTTAAGTGGGGTGCAGGGTGGAGGTGGGAGAAAGACGGGGGTGGATGGTGGGGGGAGTGGGGGTGGTGAGGGCAACATATATGTGTAAGAAGCTATGTAATAATTCACCAAAACAACACAAAAATATGAAGAAAAAAAATATAAATTAAAAAATCAAGTTTGAGTGGGGATGTAAGAATTGACTAAAACAACAAAGAAATATGTAAAAAAATCAATAAAAAAAATCAAGTGGGGCTGGGTGAGAGGCGGTGGGGGTGGGGTAGGGGTGGGGGGGGGGGCAACATATATGTGTAAGAATTGACAAAAGCAACATAAAAATATGTAAAACAAAAAATAGTTTCAAGGGGGGGTGGGGTGGGGGGAGCGGTGGGTGGAGGAGAGGCGGGAGTGAGTTAGGGATGGTGGGGAGGGTGCAAAATATATGTGTAAGAAGTGACTAAAACAACAAAGAAATATGTAAAAAAAAAAAAAATCTAATGTGGTTGGGGAGGGGGGGGGGGGGGTGGGGCGTGGGGGGGCAACATATATGTGTAAGAATTGACAAAAGCAACACAGACATTTGTAAAAAAAAAAAAGTTTCAAGTGGGGGTGTGGTGTGGGGGAAAGCGGGGGGAGAGGCGGGAGTGGGTTGGGGGCAAGGGGAGGGGGCAACATATGTGTAAGAATTGACTAGAACAACAAGGAAATGTGTAAAAAAAAAAATGTTTCAAGTATGACGGGGGGAGGGGGGAGAGGTGGGGTGGGGGGAGTGGGGGGGGCGGGGAAGGTTGCAACATATATGTTTAACAACTGACAAAAGCAACACAAAAATATGTTAAAAAAAAAATAATTCAAGTCAGGGGCACGTGGGGGGGGGGGGGGGGGGGGATTTGGTGAGAGGGTTGCAACATATATGTGTAAGAATTGACTAAAACTACACAGAAATATGTAAAAAAATAAATATTCCAGTGTGGGGCGTGGTGGGTGGGGTGATGGGGTGAGAGGCGGGGGGAGAGGCGGGGGGAGAGGCGGGGAGGGTTGCATTACATATATGTGTAAGGATTGACAAAAGCAACACAGAAATATGTAAAAAAAAAAAAATGTTTCAAGTCAGGGGCGTGGTGGGTGGGTGTGGTGGGTGGGTGGAGAGGCGGAGTGGGGGGCGGGGAGGGTTGCAACATATATGTGTAAGAATTGACAAAAGCAACACAGAAATATGTAAAAAAAAAAAAAAATGTTTCAGGTCTGGATCGGGGTGGAGGTGATGAGGTGAGAGGCGTGGGGGGTGGATGGTGGGGGCGGGGAGGGTTGCAACATATATGTGTAAGAATTGACTAAAACAACACAGAAATATGTAAAAAAAAAAAAAAAAAGGTTTTGAAGTCTGGGGCGGGGTGGGGGTGATGAGGTGAGAGGCGGGGTTGGGGTGGTGGGGGCGGGGAGGGTTGCAACATATATGTGTAAGAGTTGACTAAAACAACATAGAAATATTGGTGGGGGTGGGGGGGCGAAGGGGAAGGAGGGGGGAGACTTTAGTGACCTTGACCTTGAAGATTATATCCGTATATGCATATAAGAGAAATGAAGAGGACAAGAAATGGACCTTATCATAGGCATATCAGAAGTGTAGAGACTTTAGTGACCTTGACCTTGAAGATTACATCCGTCTATGCATTCAAGAGTAATGAAGAGGACAAGAAATGGACCGTACTATAGGCATATCAGAAGTGAAGAGACTTTAGTGACCTTGACCTTGAAGGTTACATCCGTCTATGAATTCAAGAGTAACGAAGAGGACAAAAAATGGGCATTACTATAGGCATATCAGAAGTGTAGAGATTTTAGTGACCTTGACCTTGAAGATTACATCCATCTATGCATTCCAGAGTAATGAAGAGGACAAGAAATGGGCATTACTATAGGCATATCAAAAGTGAAGAGACTTTAGAGACCTTGACCTTGAAGATACAGACATGGGTGTCAAATTCTACACATTGTGTTGATGAGATTAATAAATGTGCCTAGTTATTTTGCAATTCCTCCATGCATGTAAGAGTTATTAAGTGGTCACGAAATGGACCTTACTATAGGCATAAAATAATTGAATGGCCTTCAGAGTGACCATGAATTTGAAGATACTGACATGAGTGTTGGGTTTTGCACATTGTCTGGATGAGAGGAGTAAATGTGCTAAATTATTTCAAAATTCCTCAATGCATGCAAGAGTTATTAAGTAGACATGATATGCACCTTACTATAGACATATAAGAAGTGAAGACCTTCAGGGTGATTTTGTCTTTGAAGATAACAACATGGGTTTGGATTTGGCACATTGTCTTGATGAAAAAAGGAAATATGCCATGTCATTTTGAAATCCCTCAATATATGCAAGAATTATGAAGAGGAGACAAAAGCAGAAGTGAATGGCCTTCAAAGGGACCTTGACCTTGACGATACTGACATGAGATGAATAAATGTGCATAGTTATTTTGAAATCCCTTCATGCATGCACAAGTTGTGAAGAGGGAAAAGAAATGGGCCTTCAGAGTGACCTCCACCTTGAAAGATACTGACAATGGTGTTCAGTTATGCACGTAATGTATTGATGAGATGAGTAAATGTGCCAAGTTATTTCAAAATATTTCTATGGATATGAATACAAGAGTTCTGGAGTTGGCACAAAATGGGTCTTACTATAGATGAATAAATGGGCATACTTATTCTGCAATCCTCCGTGCATGCAAGAGTTATTAAGAGGTCACGAAAATGACTAATATAGGCATAAAAGAAGTGAATGACCTTCAGAAAGACCTTGACCTTGAAGATAATGACATTGGGTTGGATTTGGCTCATTGTTTTGATGAGATAAGTAAATGTGCTATGCTATTCTGAAATCCTTCCATGGATGCAAAAATTCTGCAGCGGGTACGGAACAGAGCCTTACTATTGACATATAAGATATAGACTGAACTTACAATAATGTCTCGATAGCAAAAACAGCAATTTTTTCAGATTGTTTCGCGGAATACTGCAGCATCTTACATCGAGTGAATTATTATTATATAATTCCAAGATATTGTTTTTTAGTTTATAAGAGGGTATGCTGTTATTGAAAAATAAGGACAATGGTGTTCGGTAATTAGTTAATGGCCTTCATAATTACCTTGACCTTGAAGATACCGACATGGTTGTCAAGTAAGTTTTGCTCATCTTGATGAGAAGAATAAATGTGCATAGTTATGAAATCCCTTCACGCATGCAAGAGTTATGAAGTGGACATAAAATTGGCCTTACTATAGACATATAAGAGGTGAATGGCCTTCAGAGTGACCTTGACCTTGAAGATATGGGCATAGGTGTATGGCTCTGACAATCTTGATGAGATGAGCAATCGTTCCATGCATGAAGTACTATTTAAGTGCGGACGAGAAAATGGCCTTACTATAGACATATAAGAAGTGAATGACCTTCAGACAATAATGTCTCGATAGCAAAACAGCAATTTGTGTAGTGTGTGTGGTAATTATTCACTGGATCTGTAGGACCTGAGTCACATGTTCGCGGAATACTGCAGCATCTGACATCATGTGAATTATTACTTTATGTAATTAGAGCCATTGTTTTATAGTTTATAAGAGGGTATACTGTTATTGGAATCCTTTTACCACTGACAATCGGAGCAAATATTAATGTTATTCAAAACTTAAAATGTGTCCATGCCCCAATGAAAACAATCAGTGGAAAAAAACAACATAAAATTTAAAGAAAAAAGGTTCATAATTCTAGTAATTCGACGCTGAATCGATATGCACATCTTGACATCATAGGTAAGCATCCTGTAAACTTTCAAAACAATTGGTTGAAATGTATGGGAGGAGATAGACACACATACTTGTCAAGACAGACAGACGGCTGGACATGATATTCGATGGTGGAGGCATAAAACTAATATACAAATCTAGCAACACAAAAAAAACTGTTTGACGGATTTACAAAGTAACTAAATAAAACACAGCCTTTTTTTCAATTACAAGTGTTGTAAATTGGACACAAAATGGGACTATAGGCTTACAAGAAAAGAATGGCTTTCAGAATGACCTTGACGTTGAAGATACTGACATGGGGTCGGATTTGGCACATTATCTGGATAAGATAAGTAGATGTGCCAAGTTATTTTGAAATAAGTTCTATGGATGCAAAAGTTCGGGCATGAAATGGGCCTTACATAGACATATAAGAAATGAATAGTCTTCAGAAAGACCTTGACGTTGAAGATACTGACATGGGGTTGGATTTGGCACACTGTCTTGATGAGATGAGTAAATGTGCTACCTTATTCTGAAATCTTTCCATGGATGCAAGAGTTCTGGAGCAGCATGAAAACGGCATACTATAGGCATATAAGAGGTAAATGGCCTTCAGAGAGACACTGACCTTGAAGATACTGACATGGGTGGAGGGCTCTGCACAGTCTTGATGAGATCAGCAATCCCTCCATGCATGAAGTACTATTAGAGCAGATGAATTGAACTGAATTTTGTTCAACGGCTCATCAACACAGTATAGGTTATTAAGAGCCGCCCCAGAGAGAGGGAAGGATACAAAAGAATCCGGGAACCGTGCCCTACTCTTATTATCAAATAGATTCCTATGGTTCTTTAAACCGCCCGGTTTACGTCCCTATCTGACGGACGAGGCTAAGGGAAAGTGTCTTGCCCAAGAACACGCAGACGAAACTCAGTGGCACCACGGAGGTTTAAACCCTGGGCCTTCAGTTACAAATCCGCCGCGCTACCGACTGCGCCACGCCAGCCCCTTAGAGCAGATGAGAAATGGGCCTTACTATAGACATATCAGAAGTGAATGGCATTCAGAGTGACCTTGACTTTGAAGATACGGACATGGGTGTTAGTCTATGCACAGTCTTGATGAGATGAGCAAACCTTCCATGCATGAAGTACTATTAGAGCAGATGAGAAATGGGCCTTACTATAGACATATCAGAAGTGAATGGCATTCAGAGTGACCTTGACTTTGAAGATACGGACATGGGTGTTAGGCTCTGCACAGTCTTGATGAGATGAGCAAACCTTCCATGCATGAAGTACTATTAGAGCAGATGAGAAATGAGCCTTACTATAGACATATCAGAAGTGAATGGCATTCAGAGTGACATTGACTTTGAAGATACGGACATGAGTGTTAGGCTCTGCACAGTCTTGATGAGATGAGCAATCCTTCCATGCATGAAGTACTATTAGAGCAGATGAGAAATGGGCCTTACTATAGACATATCAGAAGTGAATGGCATTCAGAGTGACCTTGACTTTGAAGATACGGACATGGGTGTTAGGCTATGCACAGTCTTGATGAGATGAGCAATCCTTCCATGCATGAAGTACTATTAGAGCAGATGAGAAATGGGCCTTACTATAGACGTATCAGAAGTGAATGGCATTCAGAGTGACCTTGACTTTGAAGATACGGACATGGGTGTTAGGCTCTGCACAGTCTTGATGAGATGAGCAATCATTCCATGCATGAAGTACTATTAGAGCCGATGAGAAATGGGCCTTACTATAGACATATCAGAAGTGAATGGCATTCAGATTGACCTTGACTTTGACGATACGGGCATGGGTGTTAGGCTCTGCACAGTCTTGATGAGATGAGCAATCCTTCCATGCATGAAGTACTATTAGAGCAGATGAGAAATGGGCCTTACTATAGACATATCAGAAGTGAATGGCATTCAGAGTGACCTTGACTTTGAAGATACGGACATGGGTGTTAGGCTCTGCACAGTCTTGATGAGATGAGCAATCCTTCCATGCATGAAGTACTATTAGAGCAGATGTGAAATGGGCCTTACTATAGACATATCAGAAGTGAATGGTCTTCAGATTGACCTTGGCCTTGAAGATACTGGCATGGGTGTTAGGCTCTGCACAGTCTTGATGAGATGAGCAATCCTTCCATGCATGAAGTACTATTAGAGCGGACAATAAATGGGCCCTACTATAGATATCAGAAGAGAATGGCTTCAGAGTGACCTTGACCTTGAAGATACTGGCATGGGTGTTAGGCTCTGCACAGTCTTGATGAGATGAGCAATCCTTTCATGCATGAAGTTCTATTAGAGCAGATGAGAAATGGGCCTTACTATAGACATATCAGAAGTGAATGGTCTTCAGATTGACATTGGCCTTGAAGATACTGGCATGGGTGTTGGGCTCTGCACAGTCTTGATGGGATGAGCAATTGTTCCATGCATGAAGTACTATTAGAGCAGACAAGAAATGGGCCTTACTATAGACATAAGAAGTGAATGACATTCAGACAATAATGTCTTCATAGCAAGAGCAATTTGTGTAGATTGTGTGGTCATTATTCACTGGATCTGTAGGACCGGAGTCGCATGTTTGCGGAATAATGCAGCGTCTGACATCACGTGAATTATTACTACAGGCATATAAGAAGTGAATGACCTTCACAATAAAGCAAATATTTTACACATAAAAGGTCACAGAAGGATACCTCATCGAGAACGGATGGAGGTCATTACTCTATCCAATAGATGCTGGGAGCATGATGTAATTAAAAAGGTTGTCAATCTGATACAAAATTTAACTAGAATCACTGGTGTAAAAGAAGGTCAAGGTCAATCATGTTATCATGTAGAAGTTGCATAGATGTATCTGTGGGGCGTAGGAGTGATTTAAAACAGACCTAAAGAGAAACTTTTACAGGTGTGAGGTACACAATCGGTTGGCTGGTTGGTTGAATGGTGTTTTAAGTCATTTTCAGTCAATTTTAGGCTATATATGAGAGTCGATATTTTAGTAGTGGAGACAGACCATCCTGTATACCTTCCATCATCCAAAAGAAGTACATATGGAGAGTAGGACAAGGTAATGCTGTGTGGCAGCTGTAAAAAGACATAAGAAGTGAATGACCTTCAGAGGGCAGTTGTAAAAGGTTGACCCTACTACAAATCAGCAGTCCTATTACTTACTGTCCTTTGGGATCAATGGATCAAATCTTTGTGTCTTTAAGGTAGAATACTGCTGAAGACAATGCTAGTGGCCAGAAGAGGTGTTTGAACCGTATATCCAAAACAGAGACAATAAAACCGAGTCTGCTACTCTCCCGTTTGTGTTTGTTGCTTCCAAAGGACCCTTTTTCATATTTATTTAAAAGCCAATCCACTATCATGGTGCAGGCATAACAAATTGTATTATCTGCTTATGTTACACAAGTTTAGTTAGAACAATAGTATGCTCGGGCAGTGCATGCTCCTGTAAAACAGATTCCACCCCAACCCTATCCCCACCCCAATAGTTTACATGTTAATGATGCATATAAACTCCATCTAACGCTACCATATGAAGGACCCTTTAAAACTTATTAAACATTAACTATTTTTAAATCATGTAATCTTAAAAAGAAACAATAAATTTAATTTTATTTAATTGGGTTTTAAGGCGCACCAACACATGACAGGTTATATGGTGCCTAACAGGAATGAATATGCCAGGCTCATCCTTCATTTACATCATGATAAAGACCTTTAATGAGCATGAACAGAAAATGATAAAAAGATAAAATGAATTTGTGCGGGTTCTACCCCTCTGCCTACCCCTTTAACGGGATCTGCAGTGGCCCTATCTTTGCCCGGGTACCACACGGGGCCAATAAATTGAAGGTTAATTCTATATATGTCATAATAATTTACATTTTGAACACCGTTTTTACCTTTTTTATAAATTTTGAACGCGTGTAGTTTCCATGCTTAGTAAAAAAATATATATAATCTAATTTACAATCTACCCATTATTTCATAACCAGTCTAAATACCCATAATTTCATAACCATAATTTCATCATGTATAAAATAGTATTGTGCTTCATGATAGAAAAACAGCATTGTATGTATTGATATATTTAACAAACACTAAATATTGCTAAATTTAATTTACAATTTTACTTCTAAGAAAACAAGAGGCATTGCCTGTCAGTACAGATGCTCGACTTTCAAGGCCTTGTCTATGTGTTGGTTAACTGTGTTTAAGTGTATACTAATCTCTATGAGTTCTGACAGTGAGTACATATGTGATGTCTTACTGAATTTTTTTGTGGGGATTCGGAGATATTATGAAAATATTTTTTTTTAAAAAGACTATTATAAAGTTGACAAGCTTAAATACAAAACTTGAACAATTCTTTTCTATAAAAGGGGCAATAATTTGTTATATCTCTGGAAATATTTATAAGGAAGTCCATAAGCAGATTTGGTTGAGCTAGGACAAGGAATGTAAGAGGTGGAACTATAAACACAGACCACATGCAAAACTTGATGAAAAAAGTGACGCCGATGCCGCAGTCATTACATAAGCTCTCTTATTCTTTGAACAGTCGAGCTAAAGATGTATTGCTAAGCAAAATTAAGAAAATTTAGAAGAAACAAAATAGCATTTTTGTGTATTTATAAAAAGTAATGCTTCTATTGGAATCGTTTAAACATTGTCTATTAATGCTATATAAATGCAGATGAAAGTCTGTGTTCTAGTCTGGCAACAATAAACATCAATATTTCTCAACTGAACTTACAATAGCAATCTTTGTAATTAATAGAAGTATGATATATTATTGGAATCATTTTAACCCTTAACCCGCCAAGCATGACTATAATAGCCTTTGCGTCGATTGTAAACGCAGATCAGTATGTGAGTAACTCGCAGGCTGATCAGTGTTTACAATGTCCAGCTTCTGATTAGTCATTTCCACCGTAACATCACTTTGTCACATAAATGGAATGGTCTTAGTTTCAAAGAAAGAACAGTCCATTATATATATGTAGTGGGTTAAGGGCTAACATGCTACAGTATACATGTTAAGTCTAGGAACAACATAAATATTGCTGGAATTAATTTACAAAACTGACTAGAAAATTGAATTTTACAAAACTGACTAGAAAATTGAATTTTACAAAACTGACTTTAGAAAAACAACATCCTTTTATATTAATAAATTATAAGAAGCTTTACTGTTCCTGGAATCATTTTAACATTGTCATGTGATGCAATTCACAATCTTTATTCAAGCGAAGGAACAACACAAAAAGAATATTGCTTGACAGAATTTACAATATTGACAGAAGAAACCTGCACTTGTTTCTTTTCTTTTCATTTTTTTAAAAAATTATGCTGTTATTGGAATCATTTTAACATGTGTCAATTAATGTTATACGCTTTTAGTGCAAATTATTTGTTCTAGTCTTGCAACAATGGAAATACATATTTCCTAGACAGAACTTACAATAATGTCTTTAGAGAAAACAGCAATTTGTGTAGATTGTTTGATAAATAATTCACTAGATCTGTAAGACTCGAGTCACAGGTACGTGGAACACTGCAGAACTGACATCGCATGAATTATTACCTATAAAATGAGCCATTGTTTTTAATTTATAGAAAGTCATGTTGTTATTAAAATCATTTTAACAGTTTCAATTCATGCAATATGAATATTATTCAAAACCTTTATTCAAGGCTAGCAACAACACAAATAAAATATTGCTAGACAGAATTTACAACATACGAAAACAGACAGCATTTTTGTGTTTCAATTTATAAGAAGATTTGGTGATTGAATATGCCACCTAACAGGAATCAACGTGCCAGGCTCTTCCTCCATTTACATCAAACTAAAACATGGAGAATGGGCCTAGAGCTTTCTTACCTGCAGATCTGCAGAATTGCTGCAAATTCTATAGTAGACACTCCATTTACAATGGAAGATACACTGATATTAGAATCATTTTAACATTATCAATTGATGTAATAAGAATGCAATTCAACATATTTAAGTCTAGCAACAACACAAATATTACTAGACATATATAATTATAATTAGAATCACTTTAACATTGTCAATTGTTGCAATAAGAATGCAATTCAACATCTGTATTCAAGTCTAGCAACTACACAAATAAATATAAATAAATAAAATCTACAATACTGACTAAAGAAAACTGCATTTTGTTTCCTTTCCATATAAAAATTAATGCCATTATTGGAATCATTTTAACATGTGTCAATAAATGTTATATAAGTGTAGTCCACATTGTTTGTTCTAGTCTTACAACAATGGAAATACATATTTCCTAAACTGAACTTACAATAAATATGTCTTTATAGCAGCAAAACAGCAATTTGTGTACATTGTTTGGTAAATAATTCACTAGATCTGTAAGACCCGAGTCACAGGTTTGCGAATACTGCAGTGTCTGACATCGCATGAATTACTACCTATAATTTGAGCCATAGGACATGGATGCCCCCTCTTTTGCTTTACATTTTAATAAGGCTATTGACTTTCTGACATTAATTGGATACCTGGCCAAGACATTGTGCCCATATACAATTTGACCAAGTTTAGAGAAGATTGGATAACCATTATCAAAGTTAAGTCCACAAAAGATTTATGATATGGACACACTGACTGACGAAAGAATAGATGGACGGACAGGAGTAATACTTTATTCCCTTACGCAATTCGTCGAATAGCAGGGGCGTAAAAAGTTATGCTATTATTAGAATAATTTTAAAAACATTTTAAATTGATGCAATATCTATGTTATTCAAAACCTTTATTCTAGTCCAGCAACAACACAAATAAATATTGCAAGACAGAATTTACAACATACGAAAACAGCATTTTTTTCAGTTGATAAGAAATTTGCTGATTGAACTGAATTGGGTTTTAAGGAGCACCAACACATGAAAGGTTATATGGCACAAGGCTCTTCCTCCATTTACATCAAGATAGAACATGGAGAATGGGCCTAGAACTTTCTTATCTGCAGATCTGCAGAATTGCTGCACATTTTAAATTAGAATGGAAGATATGCTGATATTAGAATCATTTTAACATTCTCAATTGATGTTATAAGAATGCAATTCAACATATTTAAGTCTAGCAACAAAACAAATATTACACTAAAACAGCATTTGCCAGTATTTATAAAAAGTTAAGCTATTATTAGAATCACTTTAACATTGTCAATGGCTACAATAAGAATGCATTTCTAGATCTTTATTCAAGTCTAGCAACAACACAAATAAATATTTACAATATTGACTGAAGAAAACTGCATTTTGTTTCCTTTCCATATAAAAATTAATGCCATTATTGGAATCATTTTAACATGTGTCAATAAATGTTATATACTGTAGTCCACATTGTTTGTTCTAGTCTCGCAACAATGGAAATACATATTTCCTAGACTGAACTTACAATAAATATGTCTTTATAGCAAAACAGCAATTTGTGTACATTGTTTGGTAAATAATTCACTAGATCTGTAAGCCCCGAGTCACAGGTACGTGGAACACTGCAGAACTGACATCGCATGAATTATTACCTATAATTTGAGCCATAGGACATGGATGCCCCCACTATTGCTTCACATATAATAAGGCTATTGCCTTTCTGACATTAATTGAATACCTGGCCAAGACACTGTGCCCATATACAATTTGACCAAGATTTTAAAAGATTGGGTAACAATTATCAAAGTTAAGTCCGAACAACATTTACGATACGGGCACCTGACTGACACAAGAATAGATGGACGGACGGTGGTAATACTATATGCCCTTAAACAATTCATCAAATAGCAGGGGCGTAAAAAGTTATGCTATTATTAGAATAATTTTAACATTTTAAATTGTTGCAATATCTATGTTACTCAAAACCTTTATTCTAGTCCAGCAATAACACAAATAAATATTGCAAGATAGAATTTACAACATACGAAAACAGCATATTTTTATTTCAATTTATAAGAAGATTGGCTGATTGAATTGAATTGGGTTTAAGGAGCAACAACAAATGAAAGATTATATGGCGTCAGGCTCTTCCTCCATTTACATCAAGATAAAACATGGAGAATGGGCCTAGAACTTTCTTATCTGCAGAATTGCTGCAAATTCTATAGTAGAATATAAGATATGCTGATATTCTAATCATTTTAACATTCTCAATTGATGTATTAAGAATGCAATTCAACATATTTAAGTCTAGCAACAACACAAATATTACTAGACATAAAACAGCATTTGCCAGCATTTATAAAAAGTTATGCTATTATTAGAATCACTTTAACATCGTCAACTGTTGCAATAAGAATGCAATTCAACATCTTTATTCAAGTCTAGCAGCAACAACACAAATAAATATTACTTGACAGAATTTACAATACTTACTCAAGAAAACTGCATTTGGTTTCCTTTACATATAAAAACTAATGCCATTATTGGAATAAGTTTAACATGTGTCAATAAATGTTATATAAGTGTAGTCCACCTTGTTTGTTCAACAACTGAAATATATATTTCCTAGAATAAACTTACAATATTTCTTTATAGCAAAACAGCAATTTGTGTAGATTGTTTGGTAAATAATTCACTAGATCTGTAAGACCCGAGTCACAGGTTTGCGAATACTGCAGTGTCTGACATCGCATGAATTATTACCTATAATTTGAGCCATTGGACATGGATGCCCCCACTATTGCTTCACACTTTAATAAGGCTATTGCCTTTCTGACATTAATTGGATACCTGGCCAAGACACAGTGCCCATATACAATTTGACCAAGTTTTGAGAAGATTGGGTAACAATTATCAAAGTTAAGTCCGAACAACACTTACGATACGGGCACTGACTGACACAAGGATAGATGGACGGACAGGGGTAATACTATATGCCCTTAAACAATTCTTCGAATAGCAGGGGCGTAAAAAGTTATGCTATTATTAGAATAATTTTAACATTTTAAATTGATGCAATATCTATGTTACTCAAAACCTTTATTCTAGTCCAGCAATAACACAAATAAATATTGCAAGATAGAATTTACAACATACGAAAACAGCATATTTTTATTTCAATTGATAAGAAGATTTGCTGATTGAATTAAACTGGGTTTAAGGAGCAACAACGCATGACAGGTTATATGGCGCCAGGCTCTTCCTCCATTTACATCAAGATAAAACATGGAGAATGGGCATAGAACTTTCTTATCTGCAGAATTGCTGCAAATTCTATAGTAGAATAGAAGATATGCTGATATTCTAATCATTTTAACATTCTCAAATGATGAAATAAGAATGCAATTCAACATATTTAAGTCTAGCAGCAACACAAATATTACTAGATATAAAACAGCATTTGCCTGTATTTATTAGAAGTTATGCTATTATTAGAATCACTTTAACATTGTCAATTGTTGCAATAAGAATGCAATTCAACATCTTTATTAAAGTCTAGCAACAACACAAATAAATATTACTTGACAGAATTTACAATACTTACTAAAGAAAACTGCATTTTGTTTCCATTCCATATAAAACCTAATGCCATTATTGGAATAAGTTTAACATGTGTCAATAAATGTTATATAAGTGTAGTACACATTGTGTGTTCTTGTCTTGCAACAATGGAAATATATATTTCCTAGAATAAACTTACAATATGTCTTTATAGCAAAACAGCAATTTGTGTAGATTGTTTGGTAAATAATTCACTAGATCTGTAAGACCCGAGTCACAGGTTTGCGAATACTGCAGTGTCTGACATCGCATGAATTATTACCTATAATTTGAGCCATAGGACATGGATGCCCCCACTATTGCTTCACATTTTAATCAGGCTATTGCATTTCTGACAGTAATTGGATACCTGGCCAAGACACTGTACCCATATACAATTTGACCAAGTTTTGAGAAGATTGGGTAACAATTATCAAAGTTAAGTCCGAACAACATTTACGATACGGGCACTGACTGACACAAGAATAGATGGACGGACAGGAGTAATACTATATGCCCTTAAACAATTCTTCGAATAGCAGGGGCGTGACAAGTTATGCTATTATTAGAATAATTTTAACATTTTAAATTGATGCAATATCTATGTTACTCAAAACCTTTATTCTAGCTAGCAATAACACAAATAAATATTGCAAGATAAAATTTACAACATACGAAAACAGCATATTTTTATTTCAATTTATAAGAAGATTTGCTGATTGAATTGAATTGGGTTTAAGGAGCACCAACGCATAACAGGTTATATGGCGCCAGGCTCTTCCTCCATTTACATCAAGATAAAACATGGAGAATGGGCATAGAACTTTCTTATCTGCAGAATTGCTGCAAATTCTATAGGAGAATAGAAGATATGCTGATATTCTAATCATTTTAACATTGTCAACTGATGAAATAAGAATGCAATTAAACATATTTAAGTCTAGCAACAACACAAATATTACTAGATATAAAACAGCATTTGCCTTTATTTATAAGAAGTTATGCTATACTTAGAATTATTTTAACATTGTCAATTGTTGCAATAAGAATCCAAATCAACATCTTTATTCAAGTCTAGCAACAACACAAATATTACTTGACAGAATTTACAGTACTGACTGAAGAAAACTGCATTTTGTCTTCTTTCCATATATATATTAACGCCAGTATTGGAATCATTTTAACATGTGTCAATAAATGTTATATAAGTGTAGTCCACCTTGTTTGTTCAACAACTGAAATATATATTTCCTAGAATAAACTTACAATATTTCTTTATAGCAAAACAGCAATTTGTGTAGATTGTTTGGTAAATAATTCACTAGATCTGTAAGACCCGAGTCACAGGTTTGCGAATACTGCAGTGTCTGACATCGTACGAATTATTACCTATAATTTGAGCTATTGGACATGGATGCCCCCACTATTGCTTCACACTTTAATAAGGCTATTGCCTTTCTGACATTAATTGGATACCTGGCCAAGACACAGTGCCCATATACAATTTGACCAAGTTTAGAGAAGATTGGGTAACAATTATCAAAGTTAAGTCCGAACAACATTTACGATACGGGCACTGACTGACACAAGAATAGATGGACGGACAGGGGTAATACTATATGCCCTTAAACAATTCTTCGAAAAGCAGGGGCGTAAAAAGTTATGCTATTATTAGAATAATTTTAACATTTTAAATTGATGCAATATCTATGTTACTCAAAACCTTTATTCTAGTCCAGCAATAACACAAATAAATATTGCAAGATAGAATTTACAACATACGAAAACAGCATATTTTTATTTCAATTGATAAGAAGATTTGCTGATTGAATTGAATTGGGTTTAAGGAGCACCAACGCATAAAAGGTTATATGGCGCCAGGCTCTTCCTCCATTTACATCAAGATAAAACATGGAGAATGGGCATAGAACTTTCTTATCTGCAGAATTGCTGCAAATTCTATAGTAGAATAGAAGATATGCTGATATTCTAATCATTTTAACATTCTCAATTGATGAAATAAGAATGCAATTCAACATATTTAAGTCTAGCAACAACACAAATATTACTAGATATAAAACAGCATTTGTCTGTATTTATTAGAAGTTATGCTATTATTAGAATTATTTTAACATTGTCAATTGTTGCAATAAGAATCCAAATCAACATCTTTATTCAAGTCTAGCAACAACACAAATATTACTTGACAGAATTTACAGTACTGACTGAAGAAAACTGCATTTTGTCTTCTTTCCATATATATATTAACGCCAGTATTGGAATCATTTTAACATGTGTCAATAAATGTTATATAAGTGTAGTCCACATTGTTTGTTCTAGTCTTGCAAGAATGGAAATACATATTTCCTAGACTGAACTTACAATGTCTTTATAGCAAAGCAGCAATTTGTGTAAATTGTTTGGTAAATAATTCACTAGATCTGTAAGACCCGAGTCACAGGTTTGCGAATACTGCAGTGTCTGACATCGCATGAATTATTACCTACATGTTAAGCTAAAGGACATGGATGCCCCGCTATTGCTTCACATTTTAATAAGGCTATTGCCTTTCTGACATTAATTGGATACCTGGCCAAGACATTGTGACAATATACAATTTGACCAAGTTTAGAGAAGATTGGATAACCATTATCAAGGTTAAGTCTGAACAACATTTACGACACTGACTGACGCAAGAATAGATGGACGGACAGGGGTAATACTATATGCCCTTAAACAATTCTTCGAATAGCAGGGGCGTAAAAAGTTATGCTATTATTAGAATAATTTTAATATTTTAAATTCAAGCAATATCTATATTATTCAAAACCTATATTCTAATCCAGCAACAACACAAATAAATACCGCAAGACAGAATTTTCAATAATGACTTCTTAAAAAGAGTATTATTTTGTATTTACAACAAAGCATACTTCATCATTTAAATGTGTCAATTAGTCTACGAATGAAGACTAAATTGTTTGTTCTAGTCTTGCAACAATGGAAATACATATTTCCTAGAATGAAAGTACAATAATGTCTTTAAAGCAAAACACCAATTTGTGTAGATTACTAGATCACTAGAACTGTAAGACTTGAGTCACAGGTTCGCAAAATACTGCAGTGTCTGACATCAAATGAATTATTACCTATAATGTGAGCCGTGTCTTTTTAATCGATAAAATATGAATGTTATTCAAACCCTTTACTCAAAACTAGCAACACCACAAATAAACATTGCTTGGCAGAATTTATAATATAACTGAAGAAAACATAACATTTTTTTTCAATTTATAAGAATAAATGAATATATTAGAATTATTTTAACATTGTCATTTGTTGCAATATGAATGCATTTGTTTGTATTTATAAGAAGTTATGCTATTATTAGAATTATTTCAACACTGTCTAGTGTTGAAATATGAATGCAATTCAACATCTTATTCAAGTCTAGCAACAACATCTTACTCAACAGAATTGACAATACTGACTTAAGAAAACTGCATTTGTTTCATTGTATATATATAAACTATAAATGCTTTTATTGGAATAATTTTAACATGTGTCATTAGGGATAAATCTGGGCTAAATCTCAGTGATGTCTTATATTGTGTAAACCACTCAAGACGATGTCCGACATAATATACCCATACTGTTTGTATAGGTAAGGTGTAAGTAACTGTTTGTCCGAAATCATATGAGCCGAAACACGCAAAAACGACCCTTCAGACAACATTTTGACATTTTATGTCTTTTGATGTTCATGAAACACAGTGATTTTCTCTTTAAAAAGCTTTTTATTTTATGTTGATATCGTAATTAAAAATGATTTTATCTCAATTTAAAAATTAAAGATTGTACTCACCATTAATTTTGACGTTGACGTCGGCGTCATGGACGACGTCGTTGATTAAATACAACAAAAAACATAAACAATAACCATTTTCTATAGCATCAACTATTTATATTAAGAAAAATACTCCCTATGATATAATAATTAGGTAAAACACAGGTGACGAGAAATTGATTAGTAATCAATTCATTACCGGCCGACGTCATAAACTGTTACTTTATGACGTTGTTGTCTAAACGTCCGAATGGACGTTTTCGTGTGTTGCGGCTCATATGTAGAACACACTTTCATGGAGACTGAGCCCTATAAATGTTATATGAATGTAGTCCACATTGTTCTAGTGCTGCAACAATGGAAATACATATTTCTTAAGACTGAACTTACAATATGTCTTTATGAAACAAAGGCAATTTGTGTAGTGTTTGGTAAATAATTCAATAGATCTGTAAGACCTGAGTCACAGGTATGTGGAACACTGCAGCATCTGACATTGCATGAATTATTACCTATAATTTGAGCCATTGTTTTTAATTTATAAAAAGTCATGCTGTTATTAAAATCATTTTAACAGTTTCAATTTATGCAATATGAATGTTATTCAAAATCTTTATTCAAGTGTAGCAACAATACAAATAAATATGCTAGACAAAATTTACAACATTACTGAAGAAAACAGCATTTTTGTGTTCCAATTTATATGAGATATGCTGATAATAGGATCCTTTTAACATTGTCAGTTGATGCAATATGAATGCAATTCAACATATTTAAGTCTTATCAACAACACTAAATAAATATTACTAGACATAATATAGCATTTGATTGTATTTATGTATTTAAAACAAGTTTTGCTATTATTATAATTATTTTAACATTGTGAACTGTTGCAATAAGAATGCAATTGAACATCTTTATTCAAGTTTAGCAACAACACAAATATTACAATATTGACTGAAGAAAACGGCATTTTGTTTTCATTTTATATAAAAAAAATAATCCATTGTTTGATAATTTAGACAGTGTATGCTGATAACTGAATCATTGTACTACTGAATAAGAGCACCATTGCTACCACTGAGCAATGTGAATGTTTTCAAAATCTTTATTTAAATCTAACAATGACACATAAATATGCTGAAATACAAAATTTACAATACTGTGGTAAGAAAACAGCATTTCTTTGTATATATAAATATAAGTGTTGCCCATTAATGAAATCATTTTAACATTTTCAATGAATGCAAGAAGAATGCTATTCTAAATCCTTACACTAGTCTAGCAATGCAAGGTGTATTGCTTTGAAATGATTACAATATTGAGATCAGATAATATCTGTATTTATAAGATTTTATTTGAACATTTTAACATTGTCAACTGATACCTTAAGGGTGTAATTCAACAACTTTATTCCAGTCTAACAACACAAATAAATACTGCTAGACAGAATTTGCAATACTGCCTTAAGAAAACTACGAATTGTATAATTTATACTGTTATTGGAAGCAGTTTTACTTTGTTAATTGGTGCAATATGAATGCAATTCAATATTTTGTTCAAGTCAAGCAATCACAAAAATAATTTTACTAGACAAAATTAACAACATCTAACTTGAAACTAGACATGCGTCCATAAGACACGGATGCTCCTACTACTGCTTCACATATTATTAAGCAAATTGTTTTTCGAACAACAGTAATTGCGTGAATTTTACTATTCCATATTCCAAGGAGCACAACTCTGAAATTAGAGAGGCGATGGGGCCCGATTATTGAACTTGACCGACACATTATGCCCATATACAATTTTGATTAGGTTTGGAGAAGGTTGGATAACAGTTACCCAAGTTAGAGTCCAGACAACTTTAATTTCATGAAGTTGTACTATGCCAAGGAGCGTAACTCTGGAATTACTAAGGCGATGGGGCCTATTAATGAACTTGGCCGAGACATTGTGCCCATATACAAATTGACATGTTTTACATTTTTGGTATGAATGCACGGAAAGGGGTAACACTATATAGGCCTTTTATATGCATAACTAACTTGAAATCACAGCATTGTTTTTGCAGAAGATATTATATTGTTATTGGAATCATTCAAACATTTTCCAAAAACAAAATGTTAGGCTACAATAGAAAATGTATTGCTAGGCCAAATTTATGATATTGAGATTAGAAAACAGCATTTTCTGTATACATATGAAGTTATGCTGTTTTTGGATCATTTTAACATTATCAATTGATTCAATATATATAATGTCATTCAACCTCTTTATTTAAAGTAGCTATCCCGCCACCATTAGCCAATTTTTACAACATATATACACCGTTTCTAAACCTACTGATTACAAGGTATATATATATATTACATATTTTGAGAATCCAAAATCTATAGACACAATATAAACGGCTTTAACCAGCCATGCCAAATCACAAAACTTGAGCATTGAACTAAGAGTTACCAACTCATAATTTATTTTAAGCATAATCAATCACGGGTATTTTAAAAACCAGTGAAAATTTCTATACTTTTAATTGGCACATATATATTAGTATCTGACCTGAACACCTAGATAGTTTTGATAACGGTTTTGTAGTGTAATTTTGCCGTCATTTGGCGGATTAGTTTCTTTAAGTCTAGCAACTACACAAATAAATATTGCTAGACAGAATTTACAAAAACAGCATTTTTTAAATTTAATTTATAAGAACTTTTGCTGCTATTGGAATCACATTTTTAAGTGATACTAATATGAATATATAATTTAACATCTTTATTTAAGTCTAGTAACTACACAAATAAATATTACTAGACAGAATTTACAATTATAGCGAGTTAAGAAAGCAGTATTTTTTTAATTCATATCTTATGCTGCTACTGGAATCATTTTAACATTGTCAATAGATTTAATTTGAAGGTAACTCAATATCTTAATTCTAGTCTAGTAAATCAATATGGCTACTCCTCCTGAACATCTCGACAATTTTTGATGTAGTAGGAAAAATCAGTATGAAGTCTAGTTATCATTTCGTCATGCTGTATCGGTCCATTAACTTTTCGCAGAATGATGGGCTCGTTTCAGCTGATAGCTTTCGGAGGTGGCATTCCTTTAATTTATAATACATGTTATTCTTGATATTTATTCAAGTCTAGCAATGACTTCAGTGCCCTAGATAGCATTTGTAACTATAATGGTATTTCACTCCAATTAAAAACAATTGAAAATAACCAATAACTAGAAAGAAAAAAACAAGAGCTGTCAGATGACAGTGCGTTCGACTTTATTAAAATAATAAGTTGAAAGGGGCATAATTCTGCAACTTTCATGACAGAGTTATGAAACTTGTCTGTACGAAATGAAAGTGAATACATGTATAAAGTTTTATTGAGTTTTAGCGTTTTCTGAGATGTGAGATTACCATAAAAGGTTAACAGATACCAACATTGAAGCATGTAGAATAAAAAATGTGTGTGTATCTGGAACGAATGTCTGGAAAATTATTTGGGTAACTGACTATATTTAACCCTTAACCTGCTACATATATATAATGGGACTGTTCTTTCTTTGAATTAAGACCATTCCATTTATGTGACAAAGGGGTGTTTTGGGGACAATTACTGATCAGCAGCCAGACATTGTAAACCTTGATCAGCCTGTGGGTTAAGGGTTAACTGGGTATATGGATGCTTATCTGGGGCACTGATGACAAGAGTATTGCTAAACAGAATTTACAATATTGACCTAGAAAACAGCATTTATTTTATTTATAACAAGGTATGATGCTAATGTTAACACTGTCCATGGATGAATATGAATATGCTATTCAAAATCTGTATTTTATAAGAACAACTAAAACAGGACCCCAAAGAAGACCTGTATAAATCTACTAGTTTAAGGCTAAACATTTGACACATTTGGTGGTAAATATAAGCTCATCTGGCTGAATCGACTGGCCTTCAGCCATAATAAGAGCTAATAAATATTGCAGTTATAATAAGTGTGATTAAAACACTAAAAAAATATATCATAGTTTATCTAAAAGATTAATCAGTTTATATATATATATATATAAATAAAGAACTTGCAATATCTCTTAAAGGGTCCATCAGGATTTGGCGGCTAAATATACCAACATTATAAACAGTTGTCACGTGGAATACCTCTGCCTAATCTAGCCGCGATGCTCACATAGCAATACTTTACAAATTTGTTACTGCTACTTAGTTTAAAATAACCAACCCTCTGGCGTAACCATAGTTTGGAAATACCTTCTTCGGGTTTTTTATTTATTTGTTCAGTGTAATTTGTTTTGGCTTATTTATTTTATTTCTGTCAATTTAATACAGAAACAATGTTTTAAACGATTCTGAAAAACTTCCAATCCTGATGAAATTCCTTTAAATTACATGATATTGATGCACAGTTATAATTCATAGTTATGGTTATGAAATTGTTTTTAGAAAACAGGGACATATATGCCTCTATTGGAAGCTACAGTTATGTTCTTTATATGCCATTGTCACCATTAACCATCAAGATTGATTACATCATCAATAACATTACATCATCAATAACATTCTTAATCACAAAAGGGTTTAATGTTCACGTTGGCTAAGAGTTTAAGTTAGCATTACAGAAACATTTATGCTGACAAAACCATATTTATTATACAGAAATGTGCACATACCCTGCATATTAATATTTACAAATTTAAAGTAAGCAATTTTGTAAAATGTGGGTATTATTCATTATTTATCTTGCTTATAAAATCATGTGGAGTTGTATAAAATCTATAAAGTGGGCTTTTGGTGAAAGTGAACAAGTCCACATTCTTCTGTGCCCTTTGTGAAAGACCTAGAAATCCAAGTGCAGACATAATGTTGTTTCATTGAGGGAATTCTCCTCTTGGCACAATGGCAGGTGGACTATAACCCTTAGAACTGTACCATTGTGAGGCTATGATAGGGGCTATATAACTTGAGTACGCAATGCGAGCAGCATTGTTAGGGACTTGCATCATGGTAGAGGGACTATTATATTTAGAGTTACACAGAGAACTAGAAACCTTAGTCAACACAAGATCTGCAGAGGAATCACCTAATGTGGAATTATCAGGGAGTACAAAGTATTAGAGGTTCCTGGTGCTACCTTACCAGGGATTATAAAGTATTAGAGGTTCCTGTTGCTACCCTTAACAATAAATATGGAAACTGACCAATATTAAAAAATAAAATATTACAATAAATTTCTTTGGATCGCCACAGAAATTAAAGTTTTAATGAAAAAGCCAGACAGGCTAAATAAGAAAGAAAAAGAAATCAGCAGACAAGAAGCATACTATTAAATTTAAACCATCTATTTCAAAGAAAACAAAGGCATATTGGTCATACACAGGAGGAGACAATTATTCTGAAACCAGAAAGACCAAACACCAGAAGAATCAAACAAAGGAACCTCCATGATATGGTTTTTGGAAATACATTAAACACAAATAGGTATACAACAGCAACATCACATCACTGATAGATAATGTAAAACTAGCATCCTAAATTGACAATTTAAATTCATCTTAGAGGAATCCACAATTACGAGAAAAGTTTTTGAAAAGCTCAGGAGACTTCTCGACTGTCCCAGATAGAGACATCAACAGAAATGAAGTGCAGAAACTTCTAAACAGCTTCAATTCACACAAACCAGCTAGTACTGACAATATAAAACCAACAGCAGATCTCACCTATATAGACTATCATCTTCAGACAGAGGTGAATTACCAGATACATAGAGAACAGCTCTTATGAAACCAGACTTAAAAAATGACAGAAGTACCAGGTAGAGAACTATAGGCCCATCTCTCTGATATGTGTGTGCTACAAAATCCTCAAACACATTGCAATCAGCCATGAACATGCAGCTAAATACAACATCCTTTTCTTATTGCAGCACGACTTGTGCAAGGGCAGATCATGTAAAACACAGACGACATAACAGCAAATATGGAAAATGACACACAGACAGGCATCCTTATTATGAACTTCAAGGTATTTTATAAAGTCAGCTACATCAAGCTAATGCACTAACTCCACCACTATGTATGGAATATGAGGAAAACCACCAGACAGATAAATGCATTTCTAACAGATCTACCTGTGATGGGGAATAATCCCCGATGTTGTTGCTGGGGAATAATCGTTGGACAAGACCAGCGTCGAATCAGGAGTACCTCGGGGATAAGTATATAGTACTAGGACAGGGATAGTACTAGGACCAAGCCTATTAATTTCTACATCAACGACATACCCACAACACTGACTTGGTAGATGAGATGGAAAATGGACTTTCACTCGGACATATGTAACATCCTTACCGTTACCAGAAACAGAAACGACATCATCCACAACTATGTTCTACACAAGCAAGTCCTGCAGCATGTGACTTCAGCACATTATTTAGGATTACGATGCACATTCGACATTTGTATGGACTAATCGACCATCAGATTCCAGTCATATGAAACCTCAACATCAGATCTGTCTAGTCAAGGCCAAAGCAGACCAGATGCATACAAGCGCGAGATGGTACAAAGGCTGACAGTGCACACTGTCACCAATCGCTACGGTGATAGATCAAGCATCGTTGAGATGATACAAGACAAACTGGAAATACCTGTAAAATCGCAGACAGGTTTTTAGCTTAAGACTGATCATGCTGTACAAGATCAACAATCAGCTAGAAGATATTAAAAAAAATAGATAAGTTCCACGCCGCTGTCTCACCAGACATATGCTTCCAAAATTCTTTCAATTCCCAACATCTAGCTATGATTTATGAAAGGATTGAATTGAATTGAACTGGATTTTATAGTCGCACTAACAGCTAAGGTCATATGGCGACTTTCTAGCTTTTACTGGTGGAGGAAGACCCCATGTGCCCCTCCGGGCAATTTTCGTGCACGGGGCGGGCACCTGGGTAGAACCACCGACCTTCCGAAAGCCAGCTGGATAGCTTCCTCACATAAAGATTCCTAGGCCTCTGAGGGAGCGAACCTACTGCGGTTAGGGGCAAGTGATTGCAAGTCAGATACTCTATAAAGTCTCAGTAGGGTTTCTAGAGTTCAAACTCTCTTTCTAAAGCTATTAAAACATATTTATTTCTATCTAAGAGATAGACCTGTAATCACAGCTTACACACAGAACTCAATATGGACTGGGATGCCGACGTGATTACATAAGCTCCCTTATTCTTCTTCGAATAGTCGAGATAAAAGTTGTTTTGTTATTAAAAGAACAATTTTTTAAATGTTTCTTCAAGTTTATTTTTTTAATTATGACAGGGAAACATGGCCTATGTATGTTTTCGAAGCAATGAAAAAAAAAAAACCTTATTTATCTTCAAGTTTTTTACTTACTTGAAAAGCAGCCAGTCAACTTTTGTCAAACCTGAACAACGCTACACAACCAACTGCAGGTCTCCCCGACTATAATCATCCAGCAGCTTTTACGATTGGATGGCGGAATCCATGTAGAGTATCCG
The DNA here is from genome assembly GCA_037043455.1 of Cyrtodaria siliqua. Taxonomy (NCBI): domain Eukaryota; kingdom Metazoa; phylum Mollusca; class Bivalvia; order Adapedonta; family Hiatellidae; genus Cyrtodaria; species Cyrtodaria siliqua. The sequence continues at coordinate 27,369 of JAWPHD010012096.1, forward strand.
GGTACCTGTGGTAAATAAAGATTATAGAATATACTTATTCTGACAACAATGAAAGTATCTTCATTAATAAAGGAGACAATTCTATATTTTCATGAGCATGGATGAAGATATTTCAGTACAACTTGTCAAAAGAAACTTTTGTGCTAAAAGGTGACAATGTTGAAGTCCATGGGTGGCAATATCTAGAAACAAGAGGCCCAAGAGGGCATGTAGACGCTCTACTTGTATGATGTGATTCAAAAACATAAACATGATAGAGGCCAACTCAAGAAACATGTTTCTTATATATAACTCTATGTAAACTGTTGTTATCGTGGCGGCCATTTTGAATATTTGACGACAACGAAAAACACAAACTTGATAGAGGCCAACAACAGCAACATGCATATGATGTTTAACTAGAATGGATTAAGTGGTAATATGTCGTTTGATAAATGTCCTTAAATTTGACCTAAGTTTAGCCATGGTGGCCATCAAGGACGACTGGAGGCCCCAAAAACGCAAATCTGAGGGGGACTAACCCGAAGATCATTGTGATTAAGTTTCATCAAAATCCTTCAAGCAGTTTCAGAGAAGATGTCATTTGTAGTTTTCCTATATAACTCTATGTAAACTTTGGGTCGCTGTGGCGGCCATATTATTTATTCGACGATAACGAAAAACACAAACTTGCTATCAGAAAACAAGGCTACAACAATGTGGGGTGGGGTTGGCAGCACTACATAACTATGTGTAAGAATTGACCAAAACAACACAGAAATATGTAAAAAAATAAATAAAAAAAAAAAATCGAGTTTTGAGTGGGGTGCGGGATGTGGGTGGGAGAGAGGCGGGGGTGGATGGTGGGGGGAGTGGGGGTGTCGAGGGCAACATATATGTGTAAGAAGCTATGTAAGAATTCACCAAAACAACACAAAAATATGTAAATAAAAATCCAGTTTGAGTGGGGATGGAGTAGAGGCAGGGGGTGGGGAGGGCAACATATATGTGTAAGAAGCTATGCAAGAATTGACCAAAACAACACAGAAATATGTAAAAAAAAAAAAAAAGGGGGCAACATATATGTGAGAGGCGTGTGGGGGTTGTGGGGGGGGGGGGGGAGGGGGCAATATATATGTGTAAGAATTGACAAAAGCAACAAAGAAATATGTAAAAAAAAAAAAGTTTCAATTGGGGGAGGGGTGAGAGGCGGGGGTGGGGTGGGGACGGGGAGGGGGGGGGGGGGCAACATATATGTGTAAGAATTGACTAAAACAACACAGAAATATGTATAAAAAAAATTAAAAAATTAAAATAAAATTGTGGAGGGGAGTGGGGTGGGGTGGGGGTGGGGGAGGAGAGGAGGGAGCCCATGCCCCAATATGGCTGAAGTAATAAGATGCATAATGCTATAACAAATCCCAAACCAAAATTATAGATATATATACGCTTACATGCAAACCTAGATCTGTCTTTAATGCACATTTTATGGGCCATCACAATTTGGGTTCCATGGGAGCCCAGAATTTACAGAAGACAAAATTACTTATCCAGCCCTTTACAACATACTACAAGGAAACCAATTCCAAAATTTAGTTCAGCTAGGACAAGAAATGTAAGAGATATAGAACTGTAAACACAGCTTACACGCAAAATTTGATGTGAAACAGACATATTTTAAGGGCTATCAGAATTTGGGTTCCATGGTAGCCCAGGGGTTACAGGAACCAAAATTACTTAAGCAGCCCTTACGATAATGCTATAAGGAAGCTAATGGCCAAATTTGGTTGTGCTAAGGTAAGAATTGTAAGAGATTTAGACTTGTAAACACAGCTTACACGCAAAATTTGATGTGAAATGGGACACATGGCTATCATAATTTGGCTTCCATGGGAGCCCATGGGTTACAGGAACCAAAATAAGAGATATAGACTTGTGAACACAGCTTACACGCAAACCTTGATGTGGGACGCCGACGCCGACACCAACGCCGACGCCGACGCCGGGGTGATTACATAAGCTCTCTTATTCTTCGAATAGTCGAGCAAAAAAAGAAAGTCATAAAATCTGGTAAAGTTTGGAAAAGATCAGATGCAAAATGAAGGCCCTATCGTATGACGAGGCAAATTATAGCATTTTTAACAAAATCAAGGGCCATAACTCCGCTGTTACTGGTCCGATTTGGCTGGTGTTCGAACTTGACCGAGCTTTTATTGACATTAACAATCTGATAAAGTTTGGTAAAGATCGGATGAACAATGAAGCCCTTATCGTCTTAACGAGGCAAACATATCATTTTTAACTAAATCAAGGGCCATAACTCCGATGTTACTGGTCCGATATGGCTGGTTTTCGAACTTGACCGAGCCTTTATTGATATTAACAATGTGGTAAAGTTTGGTAAAGATAAGATGAAAAATAAAGGCCCTATTGTCTTAACGAGGCAAAATATAGCATTTTTAACTAAATCAAGGACCATAACTCCGCTGTTACTTGTCCGATCTGGCTGGTTTTCAAACTTATCTGAGCTTTCATTTATATTAACAATGTGGTAAAGTTTGGTAAAGATAGGATGAAAAATGAAGGCCCTATCGTCTTAACGAGTCAAACTATAACATTTTGAACAAACTCAAGGGCCATAACTCCGCTGTTACTGGTCTGATCTGGCTTGTTTTCGAACTTTTTCGAGCTTTTATTGATATTAACAATGTGGTAAAATTTGGTAAAGATAGAATGAAAAATGAAGGCCCTATCGTCTTAACGAGGCAAAATATAGCATTTTTAACTAAATCAAGGGCCATAACTCCGTTGTTACTGGTCCGATATGGTTGGTTTCCGAAATTGTTCGAGATTTCAACGACATTAACAATCTGATAAAGTTTGGTAAAGATCGGATGAACAATGAAGCCCCTATCGTCTTAAAGAGGCAAAATATAGCATTTTTAACTAAATCAAGAGCCATGACTCCGCCTTTACTGGTCCGATCTGGCTGGTTTTCGAACTTGGCCAGTAGAGATAATAAAAATAATAAAAAATATATATATATATATAAAAAAAGAAAAGAAAAAAAAAGTCAAACAATCTGGTACAATTTGGTAAAGATCAGATAAAAATGAAGGCCCTATCGTCTTAACGAGGCAAAATATAGCATTTTTAATTAAATCAAGGACCATAACTCCACTGTTACTGGTCCGATCTGGCTAGTTTTTTAACTTGTCCGAGCTTTCATTGACATTAACGACCTGTTAAAGTTTAGTAAAGATCAGATGAAAAATGAAGGCCCTATCGTCTTGAGGCAAAATATAGCAGGGCCATAACTCCGCTGTTCCTGGTCCGATCCGGTTGGTTTTCGAACTTATCCGAGCTTTTATTGACGCTAACAATGTGTTAAAGTTTGTTAAAGATCGGATGAAAAATTGAGGCCCTATCGTCTTAACGAGGTAAAATATAGCATTTTTAACAAAATCAATGGCCATAACTCCGCTGTTACTCCAATCTGGCAGGTTTTTTTAACTTTTCCGAGCTATCATTGACATTAACAATCTGGTAAAGTTTGGTAAAGATCGGATTAAAAATGAACGCTCTATCGTCTTAACGAGACAACATATAGCAATATAGCATTTTTAACTAAATCAAGGGCCATAACTCCGCTGTTACTGGTCCGATCTGGCTGGTTTTCAAACTTTTTCGAGCTTTTATTGGTATTAACAATCTTTTAAAGTCTGGTAAAGATCGGATGAAAAATAAAGGCCCTCTTGGCTTAACAAGGCAAAATATAGCAATATAGCATTTTTAACTAAATCAAGGGCCATAACTCCGCTGTTACTGGTCCGATCCGGCTGGTTTTCTAACTTGTCCGAGCTTTCATTGATATTAACAATCTGTTAAAGTTTGGTAAAGATCGGATGGGCCCTATCGTCTTAACGAGACAAAAATTAACGACGGACGGAAGACGGGCGGACGGACGGACGACGGACCAGTAGAGCTAATGAAGGCCCTATCGTCTTAACGAGGCAAAATATAGCAATATAGCAATATAGCATTTTTAACTAAATCAAGGACCATAACTCCGCTCTTACTGGTCCGATATGGCTGGTTTTCGAACTTGTCCGAGCCTTCATTGATATTAACAATGTGGTAAAGTTTGTTAAAGATAGGATGAAAAATGAAGGCTCTATCGTCTTAATGATGCAAAATATAGCAAATATATAGCATTATTAACTAAATCAAGGGCCATAACTCCGCTGTGACTGGCCTGCTAATAATTATAAGCTTTCCCATTGCTTAATGTAACCACATAATGTGAAATCATACAACAATGAGAAACCTTATAATAAGATCAACGGGACTCAAATATAAAAGGAGTTGTTTCGCTATTCTAAAAGTGGTTATTTGCAACAACTCTAGAAACTGGAGTTCAACTAGAAATGTCTCCCACTTAACAAAAACTCTGAAGGTAAAGCATTTTTGTAAACAAACAGAGTGCGAAAATTAGATGAAAGTCATTCATATGATAGGACGGACAGGTAGATGAACAACGGTAACACTACATGCCCATTCACCCTTCATGACGGGTTATAGACAGTGCAAAGAACCATTTTGTGTTAGCAAGATTTGAATCAAAAAAAATATATGTTAGTGTTTGCAGTTGCGCATCATTGATAAAACAAAACAACACAGACATAATTATGTAAAAAAAGTATTGATGGGATGGCTGGTTGGTGGGTGGGTGGGGTTGGGGAGGCGGGGGGAGGAGGGCATACATAGTATATGTGTAAGAATTGACCAAAACAACACAGAAATATGTAAAAAAAAATGTGTTTCGAGTGGGGGTGGGGGTTACGTAGCTATATGTGCAAGAATTGACCAAACAACACAGAAATATGTAAAAGGAAATTGAGTTTCGAGTGGGGTGTAGGGGAGGGGGCAGAAGATGGGGCAATATATCTATATGTGTAAGAATTGACCAAAACAACAAAGAAATATGTAAAAAAACACAAAAAAAAACACAATAATAATATTCAGTTAGGGTGGGTGGGGGAAGGGAGTGGGGAATGGGGTGCGCGCAACATAACTAGTGTAAGAATTTACCAAAACAACACAGACATATGTAAACAAATAAAAATAATAATAATAATATTCAGTTGGCGGTGTGTGTGTGGGTGGTGGGGGGGGGGGGGGGGGGGGGGGGGGGACATAGCTTTATGTGTAAGAATATTAATTGACCAAAACAACACAGAAATATGTAAAATAAAATAGAGTTTCGAGTGGGGTGCTGTGGGAGGGGCGGACGGTGGGGCAACATAGCTATATGTGTAAGAATATTAATTGACCAAAAACAACACAGAAATATGTAAAAAATTGATGGTGGGGGGAGGGGGGCGGCAACATAGCTATATGTGTCAGAAATATGTAAAAGAAAATAGAGTTTCGAGTAGGGTGTGGGGGAGGGGGCGGACGGTGGGGCAACATAGCTATATGTGTAAGAATATTAATTGACCAAAACAACACAGACAGATGTAAAAAAATATGGGGGTGGGTGGTGGGGGAGAGGCGGAGTGGTGGATGAGGGCAACATATAGGTGTAGAAGCTATGTAAGAATTGACCAAAACAAAAAATATGTAAAAAAACAACAATAATTCTAGTTTTGATTGGTGCGTGTGTGTGTGGGGGGGGTGGGGGGGGAGGGGGAGTGGGGAGGGCAACATATATGTGTAAGAAGCTATGTAAGAATTGACCAAAACAAAAATATAAATATGTAAAAAAAAAAAAAAAGGGCAGACGTTCGAGTTTGCGAAATATAAAAAATCGTTTGATATGTTGTTTATCTTCTAATAGACGATTACATATACCAAGTTATGTGCAAAAATATGAAAAAATGACAATGTAATTGAAGTTTATTTGACCCTTTTGACCCCCACTTACCTTTTTGAGCCAAAAATAATAGCGGTCTTGCACGCCGTCATCATCATGAGTGAGATGCAGTAACGGACAGACGGACAAACGGAGGCGATTTTAATATACCGTTTTTTTTTTCAAAAACGTGGGTATAATAAAAAAAAGACTAGAAACGAATTCGACGGCGGCAGTAAAATACCCTAGGTTTTTATTCACACAGGTCACTTCCCCCTCCACCACCCGCCCCCCCCCCCCCCACCCCCCCACCTCCCACCCACAGTATATACAAGGTTATCCTTTCATCAAAATGTTCATTTGAGAAATATTTTTTAAATAAATTGACCCTTGTTACCCTCCACTCACTCCCTCCAACCACCCCCCCCCCCCCCCCACACACACAACCCACCCCACCCACTAAAATGTTCATTTGAGAAATATTTTTTAAATAAATTGACCCCCTGTTACCCTCCACCCACCACCCACTCCCTCCAACTCGAACCCCAGGGGAAGACGTCCGAGTTTTAAATAATAAATCATTTGACATGCTGTGTATCTCTTTATTAGATGAATATTATACCAATTTATGTGTAAAAATATGAAAAAAAATGACACCGTAAATGCATTATTAGTGTATTTAATGCCCCTTCCTCCAGGCCCAACTATAACACAGGAGGAAACAAATGTATACAGTGTAATCCCATCATCATGTTACATTTGAGACATAATTATAAAAAATAACAAATAAATCCAAATCCCAGTTCCCTCCCACCCCCGGTCCCCCGGGCAGATGGTCCGAGTTCGATATAATAAAAATAATAAAATCATTTAATATGTTGCTAATCTTTTATAGACGTTTACATACACCAAGTTATGTGCAAAAATATGGAACAAGAAATCCGTGGATTCACATATCTCGCCTAACGGGGCTGGACTTAAAAATAAAAAGGTCAATGATGCTTAAATGAAAGTTTGTAAACATTTTAGTAATTAAAAACAATGGAGTTTGCCGTTTGCTGAGATGACATTTAAGTGCATGTTAAAAAACAAAATGCCATTCTATTAAAAACAAGAGGCCCAAGAGGGCCTGTGGATGCTCTACTGGCTAAAACGGCTCTTATATCAAGGGTTGTCGACATAAAATTCCCATCACTTTTTAAAACATTGCAAAAACAACAGGGATAGGATGGCCTTCGATCGCTCACCTGGTAATCATGGGCAATATGTCTGCTGTGTCTAGTCTGGCATGGGCATTTTTTAATTTGTCCCACTTTCTTCTATGAATGACATTTCATAAAATGGGTGTGTGTGGGGGTGGGGAGTGGGGGAGGGGGGGGGGGGGGTGGAGGGTTTATATTAACATTCTAAACAAATATGGTAAACATCAGATAAAAAATTAAGTAACTACAGATCTACAGATTTAACAAAGAAAAATACAAAAATACAATATAGCATTTTTCAACAAATCAAGGGCCATAACCTGTCGTTACTAACTAGATCTAGCTGTTTTCGAACTTGTCCAAAATTTTCATTGATATACCATGCTTTGCACAACTAGACATCATACTGAGGCTTCCTGCCAAATTTTATAGAAATCCAACAAGCCGTTTAGGAGGAGTAGCGCCGACAAGAAATTTAAAGTAAAAATGTCAAAGTGCCATAATTCCGTCATAAATCAGCGAACTGGAACAAAAGCGCAAAATGCACAACTAGACATCTTACCGATGCTTCCTGCCAAGTTTAAAAACTTAAAAAAAAAAGTCAATTGGGCTGTTACTCCATCAAAATCAATGAACCGGAAAACAAATGCAATAGGCACAGCAATGCTTCCTGCTAACGGCGTTAACACCAAAAAAAATAAAAACAAAAAACAATGAAATAAGAAATTAAAAAAAATAAATAATAATAATCAAGAAAATTAAAAAAAAAAATTCAAGGGCTGTAACTCCATCAAAAATTGATGAACCGGAAAAAAAATGCAATAGACACAGCAATGCTTCCTGCTAACATGGCGTTAACACCAAAAAAAATAAAAAAATAATAAAATGAAATAAGAAAAAAAAAATTAAATAAAAAAATATTAAAAAAAGAAAATTAATAAAAAAAAGGTAAAACATCTGGTAAAGTTTGGTAAAGATCAGATGAAAAATAAAACCCTATCGTATTAACGAGGCTAAATATAGCATTTTTAACTAAATCAAGAGCCATAACTCGCTGTTATGATCCGATCTGGCTGGTTTTCAAACTTGTGCGAGCTTTCATTGATATTAACAATCTGATAAAGTTTGGTAAAGATCGGATGAAAATGACGGCCTTTGACCAGTAGAGCTAAAAATCATCAGCTCCAAAAAGTAAGTCAAGGTCATTCAAAAAAAGGATGCACTAACGAAGACACAACTAAGTCAAAATAGAATACGTTTTCTTCCAAAGATTAAGCTATAAATTAGGTTTAAAACATCTAGTGCATAATTATAGTTCATGAGAAAGTGATGTAAATGTAACAATTAAAGTTATCTGCCCTTTGCTTGGATGGTGAAGGTCACATCCACATTTGCTTTGTCACGTTGCAATGTACACTCAAGATACAACTATAAGCAAAGTTTGAAAGGTCTTAGTGCATACAGTGTGTGATAAAGTGACCTAAACGCAAAACTTGAACCTAAAAATTAGTAAGTTATCTGCCCTTTGCTTGGAGGGTCAAGGTCACTACCACATTTGATTTGTCGCGTTGCGATGTACCACCCATGATACAACTATAAGCAAAGTTTGAAAGGTCTAGTGCATACAGTTTGTGAGAAAATGATCTAAACGCAAAAGTTGAACCTAAAAATTAGTAAGTTATCTGCCCTTTGCTTGGAGGGTCAAGGTCACTTCCACATTTGCTTTGTCACGTTGCGATGTACCACCCATGATACAACTATAAGCAAAGTTTAAAAGGTCTAGTGAATACAGTTTGTGAGAAAATGACCTAAACGCAAAACTTGAATGTTGACACCGCCGCCGCCACCGCCGCCGCGGCTGGAAAAGCAACACCTATGTCTCTTTTTTTCTTCGAAAAGGCGAGACAAAAATGACAGCGTAATTGAACTTTTTAGTGTATTTGACAGTTGACCCCACTGAGGGACCCTGGGTGCAGAGCCATCATCATAATGTTTAATTAGACACAGCATCGTCACTATCCCATCCAAGGAGGCGTTACATTTTTTGGAAAGTGAGATCTTTGACTAAACATAAGAAGGAGTTTTAAAAAAAATCAAGATAGTCATGTGTCCCTTTAATGCCAAGAATATTTATTTATTCATCTATGATTAAATACTGGTGAGGGTGGTTAGAAACAGCTAGAAGCGTATCAACATTGGAAGTATCAGCTATGTAAAATGTAAAATCTTACTGTTTATCCAAGATTATAAATAACATCTAGACCTAGTCATCCATCACCGAAGTAACATCTCATAACGAGTGTGCGAGGACCATTTCCAATTCGACACCATACCAATTCAGTTTCAAATTTGCAATTTGTACCTATATACATGGGTAGAATTTGAATTTATTTAACCACTTTCTTTTATTTGCGTGCGCAAATATTTTCAACTCCCAAAAATGCATTCTTACTTTGTTCAAAGACATTTCTGCACATAAGTAGCATCATTGCAACACCATATGACGTAGATTTGGTGTGGATTTGGGAACATTAGGGGTAGATTTGGTGAGATTTGGGTGGAATTGGTGGAAATAGGTACCATAGATTTGGGTGTTCTTGACACCCATCATTGACGGCATCAAGAAACTGATGTCAAACATGCAAAAAATACGTGACTCTTCCAAACAGAAACTAATAATAAAGACACGAACTCGTAACAAAAAGTAAAAGAAATGTCTAGGCCATATTCTCACTTACTGTTTTATACGTTCCTCCAAAAATGTCTGCCATTTTTTCCTTTTATTTATTTTTTTGTGTGGGGTGCACACTTCCGTCCAAATCTCGTCGACTTTGTGGAAAGCGTGAACCCGAACGTAGTCGGAACTTCCCGAGCTTTCACGAATGTTTCCATCCGACATAAAGAGCCAATAGACCGGAAACAGCCGATCTATCTTATTGTTCAATTACTTTTGCCTGAACTCGGCCACATGCATCTCGTGCTTAATCAATTCAGTGTCTAAATTTAGTAACTTGCCCGGTGATAGTGTGTAAAAGAGGTGTATATGAACAGTTCATGGAAATGAGATTGGCTCTTAAATGGACACGTCGGCAGTCTTGAAGTGGTTATTATAGCGTTTCAATTTATTAATCCAGTATCATTTTGACTTTACACTGCTTGCGCATTATTAAAATTAAATGTTAAGGTTGTTAATGTTTCTTCTTATTCTACCCATAGATCCAGGGGCGTAGCCAGAGCCTTTTTGAGAATACGCCCTGGGGGAGGGTGCGGAGGGGGTTGTCCCCCTCTTGGTGGTGAGAAAAATTGTGAAATTTGAGTGCAATTTCGGAGGTTTGTGGCTTCATTTGAGCGAGATTTTGGAGGCTCTCGCCTCCATTTATTAAGTGTGTTTTTATAAATAGTGCCTCACCCCTACCGCCCTTCAATCTGTATTGCTGATTTTAAAAAATAAGCACTTTTAATTTTCACATCGATTTCTAGAGTACGCCCAGGGCGTACAGGGGTATGCCTGGCTACGCCCCTGAGATCTACGTACATGTATATCCATGTTCTACCATATGTTTAAATATAGATATTAGTGGTGCAATATAATCAAAAGTTTGTATATAAAATTTGATTATACTATTCTTTTAATAAATAGTAATGAATGAACGATGCAATGTATGTAGAAAACTAACGGAATGCCGCGAGTTTGTTTAAAAAAAAATATATATATGTTTGCATCATATGTACACCGTTTCTAAACCTACTGACGGAGACGAGGTGCATATATAACTTACATATTAAAGCCAACTCATAATTCGTTTTACGCAATCACGTGTATTTGTAGAGGCCCGTGAATAACCTTTACTTTTAATCGGCACATATACATTTTATGATTATTATTAGTATTATATGACCTGAACCACATGTGGATCGACTTTTTATACACGGTTGTGTAGTGTAATGTTGCTGTTATTTGGTGGGTTAGTTTCGTGTGCCGTTAGGGACACACGGCAATCTTGATTTTTTAAAACTCACACGGCGTCCCGTTAGTTTTCCCCGTAACTTGCATTTGTTCAATCATTAATATTAATTGTTAGAATAGTTCAAAGCAAATTGTTTTTACATTATTATTTGACTTTTGATAATATTGCACCAATAATATTTTTAAAAATGTGTAGAATATGAAGGAAATAGAATTCTCAATTTTTTTATTTAATTATATGCAAGCAGTTTTAATATCAAAATGATACAGGATTAATAAATCGCTTACTAATTGCAATGCCTGATATAAAACTCAAGATTGCCATGTGTCCCTAAAGGAGACACGACAATAATTTACATTATCACGCATCAAAACAAAACAAACATCTCCGCAAGTGTCTTCTATTAAGCAAGATGAAAGGACACAGCAATATTGATTTGTTTAAAACATTTTTTTTTTACTTTCAAACTAAATGAAAAGCATCCGCGTTAGTTTTGTTTAAGCAATGCATGCGAACGTTTATGTATTAACAACTTATGCGCAATGATCCCTTCAACAGCAAAGGTACGGAAAACAACATACTGATTCAAAAAGAAAGTGTGTCAGACTATGAGGGTGTAACCCCGCTCCCCGCTGGAATCCGGAATACCAAATAAATTGATGTCGGACTGCAGCTTAAATTTTAAAATTCATTTTTAATCTTAAGAAATCAACTCCTTCTTATATGGTATATGGAGAGACTGGAATTCGTCCTTTAGGTTACATTGCACCATTGATTTTCCTTCTTTGTTTTATATAGGACAATGTATGTCAAAGAGACAAAAAATGCGCATTTTTCTCCGTAGAAAATTTTAAAACACATATCAATCAAACGATCGAGCGTCCGCCAATATAAAAATGCAATAAAAACAGGGGGTCTAGTATCATGTAAGAACAAGCCAATCTGTTGAATGACGTCACGTTTTATTTTGACACGTCACAGATAGATTTACCCCATTTCTACTTTCGCTTTACTGTCTATGTCAATTATAATTAAATATCTCAAACAAACACTAATCAATGTTCACAATACATCATTTGGATGAATTATAGGTAATAATAGCAACAAGCAATCAAAAGCATGCATTTTTGTATCAACTAGTAAGGCAGGGAAACGGTTTTTTATTAGGCACTATTTGACCATACACCACGGAAGCACAAACGCAATGGTGCAATGTAACCTTTATTTATAGACATAAAAAGCAAAATTATTGCTTATTGGTCCAAACTAATAGAAAATATTAATAGAAATGAGAGTTATAAGCTATCATCTATGGTGTATTCGCTATTACACGATTTGTACATATCTAGAAAAATAAAATCAGCATGGATGGACAATTTGAAAGATATTCTATGTTCTTCTGGTTATTCGGGTATCTGGGATAGCCAGATGTTTGCAAATTCAAAGTGGATGATTAAGTCTTCTTATCAAAGGTTAAAAGATATTTTTATTCAAAAATGGAGGGCCGAAATTGATAGAACAGCAGACACTAATATGTATAAACTGTTGAAAACAGATTTTAGACAAAGTAACTATATAAAACTATTGCCTGACGTTTTATGCAAACGATTTATGGCTTTATAACTAGAAATCATCGCTTGCCTATTGAAGTAGGGAGGTGGAGAGGGGTACCCGTAAACGAAAGAAAATGTGTAAATTGCAATGATATAGGTGATTGAATTTCATTATCTTTTAATTTGTCCTGAATTTAGTGAAATGAGAAGAAATATATAAATAAATTCTATTATAATCGCCCTAATATTCTGAAATTCACATCATTATTATCAGTTGAAAAGTATGTGGAACAAAAAAAACTAGTTTATTCATGGATAAAATAATAAAGGATGTAAGATTATAATAACTTCCTTAAGACATTTAAATAAAGATGACCAAACACAGTGCTACATTTCGTTTCGGTAGAACGTTGCGTCTTTGGTCAAAACATGTATAACACTGACAAAATGCGCTCTACATTTCGTTTTGGTAGGGCTGCAGAAATACGAAATTAGTTTAAAAACCTGTTAACTTTAATTGTTTTATTTTTGTATAAAGACATAAACATGCTATACAATTATCTGAAATGATATGTTTACAAAACAATTATTATTGTTATTATTATATTATATTATTATTGTTATTATTATTATTATTATTATTATTAATAATAATAATAATACTGTAACATCTAGTATATTATTTAGTATACTCATATTTTGGTTAGAAATCCATAAACCGCACTGTTAGATAGTTTGTATATAGTCGTTTCCTGATGTATACGTGTTTAGAATTATATTTGATGATCTGTCGCCATTGATATAAATGTATTTTGTAACTGTTACTTATGCTGTTCATATGTATGAACCTAAGTGAATAAAGAATTGATTGCTTGTTGCTATTATTACCTATAATTCATCCAAATGATGTATTGTGAACATTGATTAGTGTTTGTTTGAGATATTTAATTATAATTGACATAGACAGTAAAGCGAAAGTAGAAATGGGGTAAATCTATCTGTGACGTGTCAAAATAAAACGTGACGTCATTCAACAGATTGGCTTGTTCTTACATGATACTAGACCCCCTGTTTTTATTGCATTTTTATATTGGCGGACGCTCGATCGTTTGATTGATATGTGTTTTAAAATTTTCTACGGAGAAAAATGCGCATTTTTTGTCTCTTGACATACATTGTCCTATATAAAACAAAGAAGGAAAATCAATGGTGCAATGTAACCTAAAGGACGAATTCCAGTCTCTCCATATACCATATAAGAAGGAGTTGATTTCTTAAGATTAAAAATGAATTTTAAAAATTTAAGCTGCACTCTTTCTATTACGTCAATATTACCAACACCCCAAATTTCGCTACCGTATAGTAATATTGGTTTCACGGTTTTGTCAAAAAGATCAATTTGTATTTCAAAAGGAAGCGATAGTAATTTAATTTTTCGTATTAAAGAAAACAGAGCTTTGTTTGATTGTTCTGCTATGGATCTTTTGGTCTTACTGAATGCCCCACTTTTTGAAAAATATATTCCTAGATACTTATATTCTTGGACAATATCTATTTTATCATTTCAATTTTGAAATTTACATTTTGCGATGGGTTACCTTTGCTAAAAACTATAATTTTAGTCTTGCTTACATTTAATGAAAGTTTCCATGTATCACAGTATTCTCTAAAACAATCAAGTGCCATTTTCAAATCTAATTCATTGTCACTAAAAATAACAGTATCATCAGCATAAAGTAAAATAAATAACTTGAGATAAATATGTACATTGTTAATTATTGTTTCATTAATAATACCAGCAACGTCATTCCTACTTAAATATTCTTCTAAATCATTTAGAAAAATAGAAAATAGAAATTTTCGCCCTGTCGTACGCCATTTAAACACTTGCAAAATGGTGAACAACCTTCCTCTGTAACAACTTTGGACTTTATACTATCATACATATTATCGGCAATGAGACTATCATTGCTCGATGGGCAATGAGACCATACTCTATCTATTACTTATTATCTTTAATTATATTTGCAGCAATGTTATGGTTTATGCAAAGACAGCGTTATTATGTCAGTGGTTTATGTGGTATGTGTGGGTGTAGTCTCATTTATTGTATGTCTTTGGGTGCTTTTTTTACATACGGACGTTTATAGATGCACCCTAGACCGAAGGATGGCACATATCAAAAATCGTCTTGCCGTTCGTAGACGTGTATTTTATGCACTAGTGTGGTTGATTCTCCGTTAAGGACATATTTTGAGCCTGGTGGTGGTGGTGGTGGCGGTGGGGTGGGGGTGGTGGTGTGTAACTGTAAATCACTGTTAGCCATACAATTTCATCAGCAAAGTGTGATATTCAATTTTTCTTCAGATTATGAGGCCCACATAATAACACATGAAAGAATGTTGTATATTTATTGTGTTGTGCTCTGATTTTTTGTCTTAAAACGATTAAGAAATACCAGATAAGGTTTGTATTCAAAAGCTAAATTATGAACATACATTTCTTCATTAAAGTAAATTACAAAGTGCTGTTAAGCTATTCTTACCCTCAATATAGCAATGCTATAAAAATAAAAAAAACTAAGAGCGGGCCTCAATTTACAACCTGAGTTGTAAATAATCAAGCTTCCTATGCTTTTTCAATGACCAAGTAGCGTTGGGAAATTTGTCCTTAAATGTAAAGCTTTTTCAAGACACTTATACGTACACCGACTTTGAATGATAATAAAACGTGTTTGCCCAAATTATTGACATGTTCTTTAAAGCGGTGACTGAATGTAATCCGATTATCAAATTTATTAATTATTTTCAATTTTATTTGATGAATCTGTTAAAATATATATAATTGGTGAGTTGCCAAACGCTATTTTTGTCAAAATTCTACATTCCATTTTAAATATATGAAGTTTGAAGTTTTTTATTTTCTAAATGCCATTAGGCCAGATTGGCCCTTGAGGCAACATATTTACTATACAAACATAGTCACATGACTGATGATCATAATGAAATCCCACAGGGATTTGTGTCTATTAAAACATATTATTTGGAACACTATTAAATAATATTCCTGGGAGAAAATACATACAGTAAATTAGTTTATCTTAACAAATATCACCATACAAAGAGACTGCTTCAGTGTTAGTGCATATCCATAATTAAGAAATAAAATATAGTTTAATTATTATATAATAATGCATTACGTAATTTAAATGCTTTGAGTGTAAACAATCCAAAAGTAAAGACTTCCCTTTTGTTTTCACTTTTTAACAGCATTAACAATTTGAACATACTTGGCCGTTGGAAATAAAATATCAAACAAAATGTACCTGGGATACTTATACGTATGTTCAAAGCACCGCATAATTATAATTATATATAAACAATAACAATGATTTAAACTACACCACTACACATTATGGTCAGTGCACTGCATTTAGAAATAAATGAACTGTACATAATAATCATATATTGATAAATGGACTGCGTATAAGTATAGGATAGAGCATGAGTTTTGCACGTGTACGGTAATATAATGCACGAGCGTTAGCGAGTGCATTATCGTCCGTACACGTGTAAGACTCATGCTCTATTGTATTTATACCACAATAACTAACATATGCTGTGTATATCCTCGGGTATTACACGATGCATAGTGTGTCCCCGTACACGTGCAAAACTCATGCACTATTCTATACTTATACCACAATAGCCTAAATACACACTATGCATCGTGTAATACCCGAGGATATACACAGCATATGTTAGTTATTGTGGTATAAATACAATAGAGCATGAGTCTTGCACGTGTACGGACGATAATCCACTCGCTAACGTTCGTGCATTATCTCCCCGTACACGTGCAAAACTCATGCTCTAGCTCTTATGATTTTCCTTTGTTCTTGCTTATGATATAATTTGCATAAACTTGAAGGTCTGAGCCTAAACCGGTATATTTCAGCCGTGCTATAAATGACAGATTCTGCAGTTATACCATGGTTTACTCAATTTTATGCGCGCGCAGTTGTAATGTTAACACACAACCTGTCATCAAAACGACAACCATTACCACAACAGCACTCACTGACATTGCATTTGCCCAATAATATACAAAGGCGATTGGCTGCAATAATCAAAACATGGGTCATGCTCATGCCGCGTGATAATGCTAGTTCTTGATTGGATCGAGCTGTTATGTTTACTGAAAACTGCAACGTTCTAAATCTTCTTGCACGTGCGTACTTGGATAAATGGCTAAGGTATAAAACATTTATAACATATTTTTCTCGTATGCGATTTATACTGCACTCTCGGGCATTCGACCCTCGAGAAGCAGTATAAATCGCATATACTCGAAAAATTATGCTATAAATATTACATATTGATAAATGGACTGCCTATACTTATCATATATTGATAAATGGACTGCGTATAATTATCATATATTGATAAATGGACTGCGTATAGGTATCATATAATTATTAATAGATGGACTTCGTATAATTATCATATATTGATAAATGGACTGCGTATAATAATCATATATTGATAAATGGACTGCGAACAATGATCATATAGTTATAGCTTCACTGCGTATAATGATCATATATTGATAAATGGACTCCGTGTAGTTATCATATATTGATAAATTGACTGCGTATATTGATAAATGGACTGCGTATAATGATCAAATATTGATAAATGGACTGCGTATAATTATCATTTGTAGCATGGTCACTGAAATTCCTCTTGTAATTGAAAATAACACCTGTCAGAATAAATGGTGTACATTAACTACCAGTTATTGGAAGTTATAGTATGGCAGACAGCTGAAATGGACATTGGATCGAGCTGTTATGTTTACAACATTTCGTTGGACGGTTTAAACACCTCGATGGGTTACGCCCATCTCGATGTTTAAATCAACCAACTCGATGAGACCATACTCTGTCTATTGCATATTCATAAGTGGACTGCGTATACTTATCATATATTGATAAATGGATTGCGTATAATGATCATATATTGATAAATGGATTCCGTATAATGATTATATATTGATAAATGGACTTCGTATAAGTATCACAATGATTGATAAATGGACTGCGTAAAATTAGCATATACTGATAAATGGACTGCGATAATAATCATATATTGATAATTGGACTGCATATAATGGTAAATTGACTACAGATATTGAGTAATGACTTCAAATAATGATTAACGGACTGCATAAAATGATCATATGATGATAAATGGACTGCGTATATTGATAAATGGATTGCGTATATTGATAAATGGACTGAGTAGATTGATTACATGACTGCATATATTGATGTATTAATAAATGGATTATGTATATTGATGAACTGCGTATATTGATAAATGGACGGTATAATTATATTGTTGACATATGTATATATTGATAAATGGATTGCGTATATTGATAAATGGATTGCGTATATTTATAAATGGACTGCGTATACTGATAAATAGACCGTATATATTGATAAATTTATATCGACATGTAATCGATACTTTGTAAGAGATGAAAGAGGATTTAACAAAGTGGGAAAAAAGGTGTGACCGAAATCGGATTCGGACTGTTCAAAAGTACACAACCCTACAGACGTTTAATGGATTTTTTTTTTAAAAAAAACCCACTATCTTGTGTTCATGCGTTTTGTTACTTTAAGTACATCTTGTTGCTTACTAGGTTTAAAGTCCATCCGCAAATTGACAAAATGTGTATTTAACTTTTCAAACCGAGGCATTTTACTCCCACTCATAAATCCGTTGGAGGGTATTACGAGTTTATATTGCTTTTCCAGAAATAGATATGAACACTGTGACATCTCAACCTGCGTCATCAGACATGCATTTCATTGGAACACAACCTGCAGTGGATCCTAATGCTGTCACGTTGACATCAGCGGAAAGCAGACAGAATCAACCAAACAACATCGACGACAGCGGTGGCGTTACGGGTATGATATGTTGCTGCGAGATGTGTTTGTGTGCTGAAGAATTGAAACACACGTGTAGTGACGGGTGGTGCAATTGTGATGGCGGCGATGGCGACTGCTTCAGTGGTTGTGATTTTTGACGGAACTTGTATTTTAAGCTTCAGAAGTGGACGACTCATATTCAGCTTTTATAAGACGATATATCGTAGTGTAGTATCGTCGATTTTGCATGGTGCCTGGCGTGTTAACCGTGACATACAACACTCACACATGCTATTCTAACACAGGTGTGTTTCTGAGAAAAATAAAAACGTTTGTTGAAAGGACACACAGCAGTTTAATACTTTTTAAACTCGCGATGTGACATTATGTTTCTACAATAAAACATATATAAAGGTTCATCGTTAACACTTGTAATGTACATTAAAGGTCTTCATCATCATCCCTGTATTGATCCAGGTGCTACTGGAGTGGTGGCAGAAAACGATGATCGTGGCTCCAGCGAAAACATGGAGTGTTTACAACACAACATGTAGCAACTCGGCATTTCTGCAGTTGAGAAGGTTCTATGTCCATTCTACATGTTTGTTTTATTATCTCGATGTAAATGGAGATTGGGCCTGGCATGTTCATTCCTGTTTGGAGCTATGTAACCGTTATTGTGTTGGTGCGCCGTAAACCCCAATTCAATTTAAATCAATTAACTTCGAGAAAATTACCAACACATAATCTTTCTATGTTTTATATTTATTGTTCTGTAGTTCATACCTTGCATTTTATATGTTATATGTTCGTAATATTGTCTTAGACTATTATTTAAGAATGTGTAGTTTTACAAGGCATCATAAAAATCAAAACATTAAGTATTACTTGACTATCTCTGCAAAATGCATTTTGTTTACATCACATATTCTAGATCACATGGTTAGAAATATTTCCTAGAAATGTACAAATTGTCAATACATACGCTAGTCTAGATCATCTGCGACGCTTGATTATTTTTAAAACAAACGTCTAGAAGCCTTACTATAATTTTGTTTTAAAGCGGCAGCCATTTTACCGAGATTTTAATCGATTTCTTCTTTGTAGGCGTGTCTTTATTTGTAACTTCATGTTCATCAGCTCTTGTCGAAATCGGATATTTAAGAGACATACGACATTCAAAAACAACATTCAAGGTGAATGCCATTTCACTTTGAAGGATGTTTTTTAATGTCATAATGTCGAATGTCGTATGTTGAATGTCATCGAATGTTGTATGTCGCGTGAAACGACATTCACTTTGAAGGATGTTTTTGAATGTCATATGATATGTCGAATGTCGTATGTAGAATGTTGTATGTCGAATGTCGTATGTCGATTGTCGTATGTTGAGCCAACTTCACGCAGCTCGCTGGAAATCATTTACTGTATATACATCGACCAGTGCACATCGTACCTATACACAGTTAAAAAAAAGTTAGCCTCTTTCGGGGCTTGAACACACGACCTTCTGATTTCAAGTCAGGTACTCTACCCACTGAAACTGAACTACAACTCTACTTGAGAAAATAGTATACTAACTACCATTGATTATGAGGCAAAATAACTGAACATATTTAAACACAACTCAAGATGGATCAACAGATATATAGTCCATCTTATCGCACGTGTAAATTAACATTGCCTGGTGTAATGCGATATGCTATCAATATGAAACTAATATATACTTCTCCTCGAAACAACCATATCTGGATTTGTTATTTAGCGCTTGATGAGTTTGTGTGTGCGCGCTAGTTATTACGTAATGTCCATTTAGTGTTAAAAACGCTACAACATACCAATAAATCGTCGTTCAGCGTACATCCTTCAAAATTTAAAAGTGCAAGGCTGTGGTTCAAATCCCGTTCCGGGCAACTATTTTTTTATCACGTATATTTATCGATGTGTACGGAGGCCAAATATTACGCATCGATTTTATATAGACTTTTGGGGTGTTCGTCGATTTGAAACTATACTAGGTAAAAAAAGTTTTGGACCAGGGTATATAAAGTCATATACAAATAAAACTAGTGGACAGAATTTACGTATCTTTTTTTAGTAACCAAGGTCTACCCTACCCAGTTAATTTGGTACCAGAGACGTTAAATTCCAAACAAGATCTGATTTTAAAAAGATATCGCGAACACACAAAGGGTCTGTAAAATGTGTTGCAAAGTCTATACAAAGTGACAGTTACAGACATTCGAGTAACCAATAAAAAGATTTTATTTTTTTTGCAAACTTTCAATGTAAACGATAATTATTGTTGATTGTTGATCTATTGTCAATTATCAACTGAGATAATAAGGGTTATGGTCGAATGTCATCGTTCAGTGATCATTGTACGGGTTCGAACACGGCCCTGGTCCAAAACATTTTTTACCGAGTATACTTCACACGTGACACATTCATATTCATGAGTTATTACCAGATAATATCCACGATATAGATGAACTAAATGTGGATACTTTAAAAATGAAAAAAATAAATAATAACGAACATGTGGTTCCGGTTTCAATATTTTTCTGCACAAAAGCTCAAGACGTTTGTATTTAAAATCAAGCGTTGCACATGATCAAGACTACACCAACGTGATCGAAAACTTGGTGGGGACCGAGAACATGTTTCCAGTAATCATCTTTAACTCCATTAATGCTATGTTTGCTCTAGTCTTGATCATCTTCGACGCTTGATTGTAAATACAAACGTCTTGACAAGTTGTGAAGAAACACATTTGAAACTGGAACCACGTGACCTTTTTATTTTATTAAAGTATTTCTTTCCATCCGAAAGTTTCCTCTTTGGTTATATCTCAATTTAATGCCTTTCTGCCTTTCTATATATCTTGGATAGCAGGTGTTCCTGTCTCAGCCAATCAGAAACCTTACCAGTGTATCGCAAGAATCAAACTTTGTTCAGGAGGACTTGTCTAGACGTTTGTCTTGAAAACAAGCAAGCCTCGCAGATTTTGCTCACAACCAGATATGACCTCAGCTGATAAAAGGGTGCAAGACACCGTTCATTTATTCATCCATTCATTTATTTATTCATCCATTCATTTTTGCATCCATTAATTTATTCATCCATTAACTGATCCATCTATTCATTTATTCATCCATTCACTCAATTCTTTCATTCATTTGACTTATATTTAGTGTTTTGCCTTATTTTACCTTAAATTTTACATTGTACATGCATATAAGCAAGTTTTACACTGCGTCTTAATAACAATGTTATCTGGAGTTCTGTTTTTGATTTATAATACGTAAAATGCATGTTTATTTATTTGTTTGTTTGTATGGTGTTTTACGTCATTTTCAACATATGTCAGGTTATATTATGACGGTCGATGTTTTTTAGTGGTGGAGGCAGACAACCCACTTTTCCTGGGTAGAACCAGTACTGTACATCTCCCGCCATCCGTAAGAATCGACATTTCCTCACTTACAGTTTACAGTGTGATTCGAACCCGCAGCGTAGTCTGGTATTTATAAGCATGTTTTAACATTTTCTACGGAGAAAAATGCGCATTTTTTGTCTCTTGACATACCATACATTCGTCCTATATAAAACAAAGAAGGAAAATCAATGGTGCACTGTAACCTATTAGCTCGACTTTTCGAAGAAAATGCGAGCAATTCTACTCGACCCGGCATCAGGGTCGTTAAAAAACCTTTTACGTTAAGCTCACTTCGAATAAACCGTTTAAAGGACTTTACACATGTATTCACTTTCGTGCCGTTAATCTGTTATGAATATTAACAGAATTATGCCCCTTTGTTAACTTAGTTTCCCCCACAAAATAAACAGGGCCTCAATAAACAAGTGTACTATCCTCCGTCAGCTCTTGTTATATCTTTTGTTTTACTATTTTGTTATACATATTTCTAGAACACTGTTTCAGTTGATAAGATTTTACTTTGATGACATCTTTGTTCTATATTAATTTTGCGCCAATTCTTTGCTAAGTGTAAAATGTATACGCGATAGTCATGACGGTTACCTTGGTAGAACAAATATGTAAGTGCTAATGCCTGTTCTTTCATTTCAACTGACATTCACACTGGCCATTGTAGAAGCATAGCGGAAGAGGTTGGTCTTCAAGCACCTACAACGACTAGAGCTGGCTATTTTACACCGAATAAGTTCATGATATCCTTTTGATGCCTTTTGATGCCTCAGCTAGCGTAGCCCAAAAATGTGATCCAGCTGTGTCTGGACCCAAACTTAGTCCGAGGGCATTGGAGTTTCGGCGCAACTGAAGAGCATTTAGCCCACAATAGGACGAGCCTGGTAATCCGTCCTTATGGTATGTAATAGTTGCTTACTTAGTGGGTAGTATATCAAGTTGAAGCAACAACTTTTCTTTCATACCGGATACGGTTGTACGTGTTTTACATTGATGATGAAAAGCCCGATCTTACACATGGGGGAAGGTAAAAGTCGCACGCTGATATCAATACACACAATTGCATGACGTCATTGTGTAACTAACATGCAACACGTTAGTAGTTGGCGACTTCAACGCACAGAATGTAAATGAATCAAGATGGGTACCCGGTTCTGATAAGAAAATTCCAACCATTAACTGTTTTAATCGGAACCGAGGCTCGAACCTTGCCAGAGCCTCGATTTTCCTCATGTTGGATTTTCTATTAATGGATGTGTTCATTTATACATATTAATATGCTAGAAGTAATGTAACTCTTCGTGACGAGACTATGTTTGCTTTAGTCAACTAATTTGCATATCTTTATATTCATTGCCAATAGTTGAAGATAACCTATGTAACGTGATTCAATACATATTAGAAATACGTACAAGGTTATTTACGTTTTTGCACATTACTTCATCTAGGTTATATCATAGCACAATATCTTGCCTATCAATTAAAACATGACGACATACCGGAGACGTACCCTAAAGTTGGCATTTAGTAATGGCAATCGGTTAATAATTTGTTTGTTTGTTTAAATGTTTTACGTCACAGCATAAGTTAGGCCATATATGTACGTTTGATGTGTTAGTGGTAGAGGCAGATCATCCCATGTTTCCTGGGTAGAACCAGTATGGAATACCTCCCGCCATCCGTAAGAATCGACACTTTCTAACTTTACAAGTCGAGCTCCCAGTTAATAATATACATGATACTATACATGATGTATAAAGTAGACAATAATGACAATACTATCACATAGCTTGGCGTAAGAACGGTGATGGGGGTGGGGAGGTGGGTGGGGGACAGACCCGCATTGATATGAGAGGATGGAGGGTTCAAGATTATGGAGTGTGTATCCCCTCACTCTACCACTACCAATGTCAAAGAGTATGTTCTTGTTCGCTAACAGACAAAAAGACGTCTCCATCCCCCATCCCTCCCCACATAAATATGACAGGGGGTGGAGGGTCCAGAGTACGGTGTGTGTATGACCCCCTCAAGTAGTTATGTCTTGGCCATTAAAATGTGTAACAGACGAAAACAAATCGAAGAACATTGATTCAAATATATGGCTTCTTTCGAGACTACAAGAATCTTAATCTTAATCTTGTAACACTGTGAGCTCTGAGGTCACAGCACGAAGGGAGCAAACCTGACCTCAGGGTCACCATTTGAACAAACTTGATCATCAGCTAATGCTACATGCGAAGTAGTAGCACCCTATAATTTGTGTTTTCGTAGTAGAATTCTCAAGTGTTCCCGATGTAAGTCTATGGAAAATATGTGAACTCTCACTATACAAACCCTGGACCCCACACCCTCTTACTCCCCCGCCCAGTGTGTAAGGCCATTTTTGAACAGTTCATTTGAAAAAGCTTTATAGTTTATTACCTTAGGCTATCACTTCTAAACAATATCTGTCGAAAACAGTGTTTTCAGTTTCTGAGAAGATGTTTTATTGTTATCTACTATGTTTATCTTAGTTTATATTAGTAACAGAGGCCATCTCGGCACTCTTAACAAACTTGACACTAATCTAAGGATTGTACATGGTCAAAATTAGCCGAGCCGTTGCTGAGAAGTATTTTAAAGCAAATATTAAGGAAGGCAGGCAGTCGAATGGTAATATATTTGAATAGCTCATATTTGAACGCTGCTTAATTAAAAAATGCCCCTTTTGTGTGCATCATAATTATTATGCTTAACAAAGACGGTAAATAAGTAAAAAGACTTTCAATATTATATTGTTACGTTTTTTATATTTTTTTTATACTTACATTTCGAAACTTTTTTACGACACGAACACATTATTAAGATTAATAATAGTTTTATATTTAACAATTGGGGTACCCCTTTTAGGGCCTCATTTCACCAGGAAATTTTGGTCCCCTGGCTTGTCTCTATTTTTTTTATTTAAAGGTAATACCTGCTGAGAGGTGTTCCTTACATGGCCGTAATTGATAACCACGAGGAAGATACAAGTTCTACTTTTATTATGGTTGAGTAAAACAGCCAGGCAATGGCACTTTAAAAGCTATGTTGATACATAATTATCAACTGTCTTTGTCTGTATTAGCAAACTAAATACTATGTATTCCTAACGGCTAACTATCGTAGAGTAGAGATGCTACTCCCTTGACATCTTCTAGAAGAGTGCCCAAGTTAATGTGTTAGAACAGAACGGCGAGAACGAAACATTTATTAATAGAAACAAAGTGACCACTGGACAAACCAGTATCTATAAATATATATTGAGTGTACTGAATACTATTGTGGTATAAGGGAAATAACTCCTACTATAATATAATACTAACACGTAGGGGTTATGAAGCTTGGCTGACATATCTTGCAAAGTCCGGAAGTCCACCATTATTTCTATACATACATACATACCACTCTAGCGGTACATATATGTACCCTGGATCGATCTAGTGGGCTTGTGTGGCCTATTGGATAGGCTAGCACGTTCGACTTGAAATCCTGAGGACCCGGGTCCAAGCCTCACTGGCGCCATTGAGTTCCGTCGATGTGTTCTTGGACAAGATATTTTCTCCCCTAGCTTCGTCCGTCTGATAGGGACGTAAACTGGGCGGTCCCGTGTATCCGATTCCATCCTCGGAGCACGGTAGAGAACTATATTAATCTATTCGTTAGTAAGAGTAGGGTTCGCGAATTCTTACGTTTCCTTCCAGTCTCTCCCTCACATCGTACAACGTGTATCTTTGATGACAGAGGGATACCGAGCCGATAAAAAAGACGGACATCTATACAGGTTAGATATTTCCTTAAAGTAGTTTTCAAAAACAGGTGAGATAAAAAAAATATTAGTTTAAACATTTACAGTGATTATCCCGACCAATTCCGTCGACCAATACGGCGGATAATCGGACTTAAACTTCAACGTTTTACTAAAATTACGCAAACTGTTTGTATTTGATGTTATTAAAATTAATTAATGTTTAGTTCAGTCATTGTTGCGCTAGTTTGCGAAATGGCAATTACTGAGAGAAATTTAGTTGAAATTGCTCGCTCAAAAGTGGTCGTGGTAGATACCTTAGTAAACAGAGCAGTTTATACTAAGAGGTCACGGATGGCAGAGCAAAGAAATTGCGTTTTGTCCAAGTTGACAAGAGTTTATTCCTTGAAAAATAACAGAGAAAAGGGAGAAAAAGAATATATATCTATATATATATATTTAATACTGACTCGGTTGTTAATGTGTTTTATATGTTAAACAAAATCGAGCGACATGAACGTTTCTGAATATTTAACATCGATCTGTAGAACTCGAATAACGTATGCTGAGCTCATCTTTGAACGTCTCATATAGCATCCTGTTTTTGATTTGATCTTAGTTTTTCTTGACATTGATTGGTCCTGGTACTTTAAATCCTCTGTGGACGACGAACATTGTTCAATACGGCAAAATCATACGCAGCTGTATGCATCTCACACTCCTACAATAATGTATGTATTTATCACGTAACTTGCAGTATGGAAGATATTACTGAAATCATAATGTAATGTAAACGTTGTTATAGCCTAAATGAGTCGCCATAGCCCAGTGAGTGTTAAAATCTCAAACCTTGTTAAAATTCTGGGAAACTTACTTTATCATGCAAATTATAAAAAACATCTGCTATTAACATCAAAAAGGAAATGGGGATGGGGATGGGGGTGGGGGTGAATATCAGTTGATTGAATTGGGGTTTTAAGGCGCACAACACATGAAAAGGTTATATGGCGCCTAAAGGCATGAACATGCCAGGCTCATCTTCCATGTACATGGAGATAAAATATGGAAAATGGGCCTAGAACTTTCTCACCCTGATTAAGAGTTGCTGCAAATTCTATCGTAGAAACTCCATTTACGCTGGAGCCACGTTAGTTTTTCTGCCACTGCTCTTTTGATGCGAGCGAGATAGCACCTGAGACAATGCAGGGATCATGATGAAGACCTTTAATGAACATGAACAAAAAATGATAAAATGAACATGAATTTGGGGGGATTCTACCCCTCTGCCTACCCCTCCAAAGGGATTTGCAGTGGCCCTATTCTTTGCCCCATGACCAAACGGGGTCCCCCGAAAATCACACGGGGTGAATATCAGGAAGAAACATTTCTTCAGTTGTATTCTAACACCGAGTCAACGGTCAACATTATTGTTACCCCTTGTAATTGTATACGCTGTCTACTTTCACTCCTGAAGTTTATATAAACAAGAGGTCCGAGAGACAACAATCATTCAACCGGAACATCACAATAATATGCGCAACCAGGCTTGGTACTGATCATTCATGCCAAGTTTCACTGAAGTCCAGCCAGGAGTTCAGGAGAACTAGCCTGTACAACGTTAGTGTATTGAAACCTGTAAAGGGCCATAACACTGTCAAAAATCATTCAACCGGAACACGGCGATGATACGCGCAACTAGGCTTGGTACTCATCATCCCCGCCAAAATTCGGCCAGGAGTTCAAAAGAGACTAGTCTGGAGAACTGAATAATAATAATAATATACAAGAACTATAAGTATACAATTACAAAGAGCAATATTTATAATTTGAATGAAGACATAGTTACGGTTCTTGTCCTCTCATTACCCTCTATCAGTGTGTAGTTACATTGTCAGTTTTGATTATATACTCCGGCAAGAATAGGACGAACGGAAGGACGTCCGGAAGGACGAACGGATGGAAGGATGGACAAAGCGGCGACTATATTCTCCGCCAAAACCTTTGGGGAGCATAACAATCATTCGAAGGCAACTAAAACGTAACGCGTTAATCCATTCACTATTGTCTCACATTTGCGACTGTTAAATGCCCGAGTTACCGTCTGAGGAGTACGTGACGTCACATAACGCTGTGCCGGCACCAATGAACTTGGAGTGTTTAATGTCTAAGACACTTGATTGTAAATGCAAACGTCTTGACAGGTTGTGCAGAAACAAATTTGAAACTGGAACCACGTGACCGTAATGTTTTTTTTTTAATTAAAGTATTTCTGACTATCCGCATTTAGTTCGTCGATATAATGATGAAGTTGCCCTCTTTGTTTATATATAAATTTATTGTCTTTCTAACTTTCTGTATATCTTGGATAGCAGGTGTTTCTGTCAGGGGCGTAGCGTGTCCTTTTTCCAACATACGTATGTGGGATGGGTATGTGGGGTAGGGGCAGTACAATATCCCTCTACCTTCACTTTTAATTCTTTCTTTGTTTGTTAGTTGTGTTTATTTAGATTGTTTAGTGTTACTGAGTATTTGAGTATGCCACGCTACGCCGCTGCAGGCTGTCTCAGCCAATGACAAGAATCTGGACTATATTTTATATTTTAAAGGGAGTAAGTCTTTTTATTTTGTAATATTTATTTAAACAAGAAATGTCACAGTAATTGACAAATGCCCCCAAAGTGACCTGTAAGTGTGACCTTGACCTTGGAGCAATATGAAACCAACAGATATATTTAAACATAATTTAAAAAAAATAAAAAAAATATTAAATTTCTTTTTTTTTTATAAATTAAAAAAAAATAACAAATTTAAAAAAAAAAAATATTTAAAAAGTTAAAAAAAAAAAAAAAAAAAAAATATTTAAAAAGTTAAAAAAATATATATTTAAAAATTAAAACAAAAAAATAATTAAAAATTAAACAAAAAAAAAAAAAAAAACCTATATGTGACCTTGACCTTGAAGCCACGGACCTGGATTTTGTGCGCGACACATCATGTTGTTGTGGTGAGCACTTGTGCCAAGTTAATTCAAAATCCGTCAAAAAATGCCAGTTATTGAACGGACATGATTTGACCTTTGACCTCTAAGTGTGACCTTGAGCGACGAACCTGGATTTTGTGCGCGACATGTCGTCTGGTTGTGCTGAGCACTTGTGCAAAGTTATTTGAATATCCGTCCAGGAATGCCAGACTTACTGACTGGACACAATTTGACCTTTGACCTCTAAATGTGACCTTGACCTTGGAGCCACAGACCTGGGTTTTGTGCACGACACGTCGTCTAGCTGTGGTGAGCAATTGTGCCAAGCTATAGGAAAATCTGTCCATGAATGTCAGAGTTATTAACCGGACACGAAAGCACTCTGTTTTGACCTTTCACCTCTAAGTGTGACCTTGACCTTGGAGCCACGGACCTAAGTTTTGTGCGCGACACGTCGTCTGGTTGTGGTGAGCAATTGTGCCAAGTTATTTGAAAATCTGTCCATGAATGTCAGAGTTATTAACCGGACACGAAAGCACTTTGTTTTGACCTTTGACCTCTAAGTGTGACCTTGACCTTGGAGCCACAGACCTGTATTTTGTGCGCGATACGTCGTCTTATTGTGGTGAGCAATTGTGCAAAGTTATTTGAAAATCCGTCCAATATTGTCAGAGTTATGAAGCGGACACGATTGTACCGACGAACGCGGACGAACAATCACGAACGGACAGACAGTGCGACTACTATATGCCACCCTTCGGGGGCATAAAAAGATTCCAATTCATGATAAAATATATCAATTAAAATATGGTGTTAGCACCGTTTTGTTCATTTCAAAATTTGAGTTATCGGGTGTAAAATGCTTGGATTAAATTTCCTTGTAAATAAGAGGTCAATTTAAGGCTCATATTTTAATGTTTAGGCCCTTCAGAACATTAAATATTATTTCCCCATTTTAAGTCGGACCACAAAGTCCCTCACGAAACGCCTGATGTAACCCCTTTAATAATGTTATCGTATTTCGTCTCTGATGTTTTCATGCTCATATTTCGTATAATAGGTACATAATTAAAAAAAAATCTGTTTTAATATAAAACGTTCCCGTTATGGTAAATAATATACATATCACGTGACATGCTGGTTGGGTGGTAAAAGCCATACCGTACGTACCGGAAGCTCGGAAACAGCAGGTGCTCTATTACGGAGATTGTCACCGCTAATAGTGATTACCAGTATACATACATGAAACGTAAAAATAATGAAGGTTATCACTTTATATTGTTTATTATAACAACTTGCCACATATAGATACACACACACAGGTATAACATTATAAAATCTAAATGTCACATATAAACAGGTATAACATTATTAAATCTAAACATACATTAAATGTAATATGAACAATGTTCGCGAGCAATGCACCTACCAATGTTTTCCCCCACAAGACGTCGGTGGGGTGGGGGAGAGAGGGCGGCGTTGGCAGGCATACCCAGAGGATTAGACACCAACGAATTCCAGATAGTGGGCATTAGACCGACAACGATGTCACTGTGGTAGGGAATTTAGACAGAGCCCAGTAACGAATAATATTTAAAGAATTTATCAAATATACCTGCGGTACGCACATGTATTATTCAATTGGGGATCTAAAATTAATATTTATTATAAATCAACAAACTGAGGAATTTGACAAAGATGTTATTCCTAGGCTATGGATCTTTTCAATTTAAACAGTTGAGTTCCATAATTATGCCCGCACCGACCCCCAACCCATCACCGGCGGGTGAAACACAGACACGTATCCACAGATAGGTGCATACAACCATGCAGTCATCCGTACATTCCGTTCATTATTTATAAAATTACGTATACATGGGTAAATATTTAAGTGTTACGATTGTTCAATTAAAACTACATTTAAAGTGATATTAATAACGAGATATAAAAAGTGAATAAGTATAAATTTTCCGTACAGCACAATCAATACAGTGATTATAACATACGTTGTACTTTCGATATGGTAAGTGTTATAATAAACGATGAGCGGAAGTTACTGTACCGTAATACTGTACTGTGATTCTTGGTTTACAATGGACGCAAAGGCTGTTATAGTGGTGCTTAGCGGGTTGATGGTTAATTACTTATATTAAACTTGGCACGTACACAGTATGCACGCTTGCAAATGCCCGCAAGCAAAATAAAATAAAAGGGATAAAGTAGGGCTCCAGAAAGGGAGAAATTGGGTTTTTCATTTAAAAAAAGTAGGAAGTATAAATGTGTCTATCTTTCTCCAGAAAATTAGTCATCCGACTAGCAAGGATAAAATGTATGTAGCGGGTTAAGGGTTAATGTTATCTAAGTACAGTCATGTACAACATGTTATTTCGGTCACCCAGTTCTAGTACCTTGATGATTCAACACTCCCCTAACTACATATTATTGAACTGAATTGGGGTTTTAAGGCGCACCAACACATGACAGGTTATATGGCCCTAACAGGAATGAACATGCCAGGCTCATCCTCCATGTACATCGAGATAAAATATGGAGAACGGGCCTAGAACCTTCTCACCCTGAATTGCAGAGTTGCTGCAAATTCTATTTACGCTGGAGCCATGTTATAGTTTTTCTGCCACTACTCTAGTGATGTGAGCGAGATGGCACCTGAAACAATGCAGGGGTTATGATGAAGACCGTTAATGAGCATGAACAAAAATTGATAAAATGAACATGAATTTGGGGGTGGGGGGAGGTCTACCCCTCTGCCTTCCCCTCCAACGGGATCTGCAGTGGCCCTATTTGTTTCCCCTTAACCAAACGGGGCAACTACATATTATTAAAGAGGAAGATAAAACTGTTATGTTCATCCCTCGATTTGTGTCGCTTTGAAAGACGTGTGGTAACAATGTCAAAGTATGGCTTGAAATACATCTAACTGGCTTAACTTACTTCGATTCTAATGAATGTATGTAGTTCATTATATTTCGAAGTTGTATTTACTGTTAAAAATAACTATTATTCTCTTAGCTATACATATACTGCAGTCGTTCCACAGACATGGACAACAAACTATGACATCAGCTCGGTTTCGTGACTGCCTGCCAGAGAATCCCGGTACAGCTGAGTACAATCGAGTGGATTTAGTTCTTCATAGCAAATGTTTTAGTATACTCAGCAAAAATAGAAACGTCCCTCTTTTAAGCTGTGATTTGCATAGGGTTGACTTTGTTACACTTTGTACACCAATATAGATACAATTTCATCATTTTATACTTATCACTCAATCATTCTGATCAATATTAATAATCATCAAAAACCAAAGTTTGTCTGTTGCTGCTAAAACATGTTTTATTCAAATTGCAAAATCACTATATTTTTATTATAAAGGGATATGGTGCAAAAATGAGTGAACAGATCAGCGTCTTTTCTCTGTTTTTGTGGTGATGAGGTCATTCTCTATTTATTTCAATATAACAAAACTGTGTTAACTCAAAGTTTTAACCACAAGACCCGGAAATGCTGTTTAAACCAAATCAAGGGGAATAAGTTTGCCCACAAGTTTGATTCAAAGAAAATTGTTTTCATGACAGTGCTGGCATTTAACAAAGGTATTGGCGTATAAGATTAAATAAAATATAATTTAACTGTGTCTAAATATATTGGTATGTTTGCTCAGTATATATATATACTGAAAGGAAAAAGAAACGCATAATCAAAAAATTGCCTATACTACACTATTATATACTCCTAATTCCAGGTAATATTCCAGATATATCTGAAGGGGTTTTGTAAAAAAAAATGGGGGGCTACAACTAATTACAGAAAGGACAACTCTGTCATGTAGTAGACCTTTTAATCGAAGTACACTTTGTTTCACGAAATTCATAAATGTTGAAGTTTCGCTTGAAAAAATCATTTCAGTATTGAGTTTAATGTCAAGAGATTACAACGTTTTAAGCTTAAGTTTGCTCGCCTGCTTGAGCCAAATGCGCATTCTGTCGATAATGAAACTCTAAAGGGGTAACCACTGGTGTGTTCGGTGCTGTTTAAACCTTCTTTCCGAAAGGACAGGCCGAATGTCGCCCTGTACCATTCGATTAGCAGTTGCATATTAAACATACAATATATAGCGGAAATACCCATTATGCGTTTCTTTTTCCTTTCAGTATATGTCATACCGACTTTAAATACAATGTTGTATCTTGCAGAATGAAGTTATTACTACGAGGGTGCTTCAAAAAGTTCTGTCACTAGGCATATATCCTTTGAACTGGATATTACACTGAGATAAAGTAGTGTATTTATAGTACTATCGAGTTCGCTCTCTTAAATTCCACAACAAAAATGAAATATTTCCGGTTATTTCTACCCCTGAATTATCTCCCCCTAAAACACCTTTTGGGTACTGGATCTCTGAAAATGTCCTTGTTACAAAACGTTGTAAAAGTTATTTGAATAATTCTATGCTTTTAAATTTTCTTGTGCGCCATCTGTTGTTATTCGCCCATAATCAATGAAAATGATTGTCAAGAATTCAGAAAGGTCTTGCTGCAAACCAGATATGAGTGAATGCATATCCCTTAATTTTAGCAGAAATAACACCGATTTTCTTCATTTTGTTTACGGAAATGTTATAATATCTTTTAAATGTCGTAATTATTCTCATAGTATTAATCATGTTAATATGTTTTCATATTTTTATACAAATCCTAGTCCTTCAGAGTTTAAATTTCATATTCAACACATTATTGTACAATTTTGTACAATATTTAGTGAAAATATTGATCATCCAAAAACGCTATTTCATAAGACTGCCCTTCCATTTAATGTCCATTTATCATTAAATTAATTTTACACGTTAGCTTAAAATGTTAATTTCTAAGACAATACCTTTTCATCTACCATGCTTAAATTCTGAATCTTGTAACGCACAGATATAACTGGTAATGTATGATAAATTTCAAAGGTCTTCGACAAATACTTAAAGAAAAACAGACATTTAAAAAAGTAACAATTAACATACCTGAAAAAAACTCAGGACGAAAATGCCTCAGTACGTATAAGTGATGGGTATTAAATGTTCCATAACTTTCGTCACACAACAGATGCAGCATTCATTTGACCATCAATGGAATGGTATTGAAACTCTCTTTCATTTGGTACCAAACATCAACACTCACAACGAGCACATATTTGTTAAAACGCGTTAGTGACAGAACTTATTGAATGACCCTCGTAATATGCCAACACTTATGACCCAATAGAAAAAAGAACACTTTCACTCAAATGGAAATCATCCGTACGTAAATCCATAATCCAATCATCGTAAATAATTTCAACATTCTTAAATCCATTGAACAAATTCCGACATGTTTTTCAGCGCATTTATACTCCTCAAAATAAGTTAAGGACCGCGAGAATATTTCTCCATATGCTTACCAGTGAAACTGACTACATACCATTTTTAAACGGTTACACAGAATGTATAAGTAATGTTGCATTAAACTGGACATTGTCAGGCGTTCCGCATTACATAGTTCTGTCAATTAAAAAGAGTCCGTGATTTTTGATAATTTCTAAAAATCATTAATTTGCCCAAAAACAACAATACTAGAAGTTGTAATGAGTTTTGTCAATTTATTCATTACGTTTAAACACTACCAATGGAACTATGGACGCGAAATTTTAATTTTCTCCAAAATTGACTAACCTTGACAGTTTAAATGCATACACCGATCAGTTTTGAAAAAAAACGCTGATTTTTTATCCCATCCAAAACGAAGTAAATTTTCAAGACCTAGTTGCATATTTGGCACTGCACACTTATCTGTGAGTTATTCCAAAGAAAATGGTGACAGAAGTGTGTTAAGGAATCAATAGTCATGAAAATAAAACGAAATAACATTTTTGGGTGGAAAAAATAAGCATTTTATTGAAATTTCAAAATCTGAATTTTAATTTTATTTGTTTTAAAATGTTCCTAAAGAATACAAAAACACAAAACAGTTTCCATTTTTGGAATGCAGTGTGTATTTAAACTAGTGCAATGAATTGATGCAAACTTTAATCTTACTGAAATAAAGACGGGATGGTCCTTAACTTATTTTGAGGAGTATACATCAGTTTATGCGTTTGCAAATAACAGAACATATCCCAACCACAAACCACAAATCACTGAGTTGTGTGATTGGTGAAAGAATAAATCCACGAAACTACGACCGTGATTACCATTATCAAGTTCGGTCAGCCGTCTGACTCCTGTTTCATGAAGTCACAGTCACCAAGTATCTTTTCCTTTAGCTGTTCCGATGAATGTCCTTCATCTTCCTCCCTGCAAAATGTCTTGATCTGAAATAAACATATGCATGAAGTACATCACAGAAAGTAACGTGAGTCAGAAGGTTTGATTAACTATTTAATTTATGTAGCGTCTCCGTGGCCGAATGGATAACAACGTTGCGGTGTAAACCTTCGCCTCTCACCACTGCGGGTTCGAATCCCACTGGAAGCTCGACTTGTGAGGATGTGTCGATTCTTACGGATGGCGGTAGGTGTACAGTACTGGTTCTAACCAGGAAAAGTGGGTGGTCTGCCTCCACCACAAAACATCGACAGTCATATATAACCTTACATGTTTTGAAAATGACGCAAAGCACCATACAAACAAACAGAACAAAATGTATGTTGCTTTCTGTTCTTAAATACATGTCATCAAGAGACGGTAAGAATTCCTTGCATAAAAGACGTACACGCCCAAAGTGATCATTTTGTAACAACACGTTAGTTAGGTGAGAGTCACTTACATATATTATGTATGTTCAAACACACTAGCCAAAACGAACCTTCGCTTTATACTGTACAAGACGTATTAAATCGATAATGATATGAACAACATGTTCATTTGTGGAGCGCTTTGGTCCAGTGGTAGAGCGTTGGAGCCCTGATCAAAATGTCGTGGGTTCGATCCCCACCATGCCCATGTGTTTGTCCCTGAGCAAGACACTTTATCTGCATTACTTAGTACTGGTTCTACCCAGGAAGACATCAAGAATGATTAAAATAAGTTTATAACAGAGCTTTCGTTACAATCAACATAAAATTGAATTGAATTGAATTGAATTGGGTTTTAAGGCGCACAAACACATGAAAGGTTATATGG
Source organism: Cyrtodaria siliqua (assembly GCA_037043455.1). Classification (NCBI taxonomy): domain Eukaryota; kingdom Metazoa; phylum Mollusca; class Bivalvia; order Adapedonta; family Hiatellidae; genus Cyrtodaria; species Cyrtodaria siliqua. The sequence goes on from JAWPHD010012096.1 coordinate 63,225, forward strand.
CGCCTAACAGGCATGAACATGCCAGGCTCATCCTCCATGTACATCGAGATAAAATATGGAAAATGGGCCTAGAACCTTCTCACCCTGAACTGCAGAGTTGCTGCAAATTCTATCGTAGAAAGTCCATATACGCTGCAGCCACGTTTGTTTTTCTGCCACTGCTCTTTTGATGTGAGCGAGATGGCACCTGAAACAATGCAGGGATCATGATGAAGACCTTTAACGAACATGAACAAAAAATTATAAAATGAACATGAATTTGGGAGGGTTCTACCCCTCTGCCTACCCCTCCAAAGGGATCTGCAGTGGTCCTATTCTTTGCCCCGTGACCAAACGGGACCCCGGGAACCACACGGGGCTTCAACGTAAAATAAATGTTTAAACTATTTGAACAATATGCATTTTACAGGACCGTAATGCCGTGAATATGTTCAAACAGATGCGATATTTAAGACAAGCTTCATTCACTGCGTGCATAGCTCTACACTGTAACTCAAGTAGGCCTACATTTTCGCTCAAACAAGTTCCATTCATTGCGTAAGCATGGCCTCATGGTTGCTCAAATATGTCTATATTATCGCTCAAACAAGTTCCATTCACTGCGTATGGCCTCAAGGTTGTTCAAATATGTCTGTATTATCGCTCAAACAAGTTCCATTCATTGCGTAAGAATGGCCTCATCATAGTCATGGTTGCTCAAATATGTCTATATTATCGCTCAAACAAGTTCCATTAATTGAGTATGGCCTCATGGTTGCTCAAATATGTCTATATTATCGCTCAAACAAGTTCCATGCATTGCGTATGGCGTCATGGTTGCTCAAATTTGTCTATATTATCGCTCAAATAAGTTCCATTCATTGCGTGGGCAAGGTTACTCAAATAGGCCTACTTTATCCCTCAAACAAATTTCATTCATTATGTAAGCAAGGTTACACTGTTGCTCAGCTAGGCCAGCATTACCACTAAAACAAATTTCATTATGTACACAAGGTTACACTGTTGCTCAAATAGTCCTACATTATCACTGAAACAAGTTTCATTATGTACGCAAGGTTACACTGTTGCTCAAATAGGCCTACATTATCACTGAAACAAGTTTCATTATGTACGCAAGGTTACACTGTTGCTCAAATATGCCTACATTATCACTGAAACAAGTTCCATTATGTACGCAAGGTTACACTGTTGCTCAAATAGGCCTGCATTATCACTGAAACAAGTTCCATTATGTACGCAAGGTTACACTGTTGCTCAAGTAGTCCTACATTATCACTGAAACAAGTTCCATTATGTACGCAAGGTTACACTGTTGCTCAAATAGGCCTGCATTATCACTGAAACAAGTTTCATTATGTACGCAAGGTTACACTGTTGCTCAAATAGGCCTACATTATCACTGAAACAAGTTTCATTATGTACGCAAGGTTACACTGTTGCTCAAATAGGCCTACATTATCACTGAAACAAGTTTCATTATGTACGCAAGGTTACACTGTTGCTCAAATAGGCCTACATTATCACTGAAACAAGTTCCATTATGTACGCAAGGTTGCACTGTTGCTCAAATAGGCCTGCATTATCACTGAAACAAGTTTCATTATGTACGCAAGGTTACACTGTTGCTCAAATAGGCCTACATTATCACTGAAACAAGTTTCATTCATTGCGTATGCATGGCCTCATGATTGTTCAAATAGGCCTCCATTATCGCTCGAACAAGTTTCATTCATTGCTAACGTAGATCAACTAGGGCTACAACATTGCATAAGCGAGGCTACATTTCTGCTCAAATAGGCTTGCAGTATTGCACAAGCAGTTTATATCATTGCATACATGAGGCTATATTACTCCTCAAATAGGCTTGCATTATTGCATGAGAAGTTTACATCATTGCATACCCAAGGCTACATTACTCCTCAAATAGGCTTGGAATACTGCACGAGCAGTTTATATCATTGCATACACGAGGCTACACTACTCCTGAAATAAGCTTGCATTATTGCAAGAGCAGTTTATATCATTGCATACACGAGGCCACATTACTCCTCAAATAGGCTTGCATTATTACTCCTCAAACAGGCTTGCATTATTGCAAGAGCAGTTTATATCAGTGCATACGCAAGGCTAAATTACTGCTCAAACAGACTTGCATTATTGCATGAGCGGTTGATATCATTGCATACGCGAGGCTAAATAGGCACATATTATTGCACGAGAGGTTTACATCATTGCATATATGAGGCTACGTTACTGCTCAAATAGGCTACCATTATTGCATGAGCAGTTTATATCATTGCATATGCCAGGCTACATTATGCCCAAATAGGCTTGCATTATTGCACGATCAGTTTGTATGCATATGCGAGGCTACATTACTGCTCAAATAGGCTTGCATTATTGCATGCGCAGCCTATATCATTGCATACAAGAGGCTACATTACTGCTCAAATAGGCTTGCATTAATGCACGATCAGTTTGTATCACTGCAAATGCGAGGCTACATTACTCCTCAAACAGCCTTGCATTTTTGAAAGAGCAGTCTATATTAAAGCATACATGAGGCTACATTACTGATCAAATAGGCTTGCATTATTGCACGAGAAGTTTATCATTGCATACATGAGGCTTCATTACTGCTCAAATAGGCTTGCATTATTGCACAAGCAGTTTATATCAATTGCATCCACGAGGATATATTACTGCTCAAATAGGCTTGCATTATTGAACGAGCAGTTTATATCATTGCATACATGAGGCTACATTACTGCTCAAAAAGGCTTGGATTATTGAACGAGCAGTTTGTATCATTGCATACATGAGGCTACATTACTCCTCAAATTTGCTTGCATTATTGCACGAGCCGTTTATATCATTGCATACAGGAGGCTACATTACTCCTCAAAATAGGCTTGCATTATTGCACGAGCAGTTTATATCATTGCATACAAAAGGCTACATTACTGCTCAAATGGGCTTGCATTATTGAAAGAGCACTTTGAATCATTGCATACACGAGGCTACATTACTCCTCAAATAGGCTTGCATTATTGCACGAGCAGTTTATCATTGGATATATGAGGCTTCATTACTGCTCAAATAAGCCTGCCTTATTGCACAAGCAGTTTATATCATGGCATAAACAAGGCTTCATTACTGCTCAAAAAGGCAACCATTATTGCGTGAGTTTATATCATTACAAATGCGAGGCTACTTTACTGCTCAAATAGGATTGCAGTATTGCACCATCAGTTTGTATCACTGGATATGCGAGGCTACATTACTCCTCAAATAGGCTTGCACTACTGCATGAGCAGTTTATATCATTGCATACACGAGGCTACATTACTCCTCAAATAGGTTTGCATTATTGAACGAGCAATCTATATTACTGCATTCGCGAGGCTACCTTACTGCTCAAATATGCACATTATTTTGCGCAAGCAGTTTATACCATTGCATACTGAGGCTACATCACTGTTCAAATAGACCAGCATTATTGCATGAGCAGTTTGTATCACTGCATACTCGAGTCTACATTACTTCTCAAATAGGCTTGCGTTATTGCACGAGCATTTTATTTCATCGCATATGCAAGTCTACATTACTCCTCAAATAGGCTTCCAATCCCTATTAAAATAGTATGCGACACTGGAGTTGTTAATATTATTAGCAGATACACTGCCTTTTTCTGAGAAGACCTATTCTGGTATTAATGTACTTATTCATTATTGCATGAGTAGTTTGTACCACTGCATACACAAGGTTAAATTTAAATTACTCACACATTATTGCACTAGCATTTTACATCATTGCATGTACAAGGCTACATAACAGCTCAAATAAGCTTGCATTATTACACGAGCAGTTTATATCGCTACATTACTCCTCAAATACGCAACCACTATTGCACGAGTAGTCTATATCATTGCATATATATGCAAGGCTTCATTACTCCTCAAATAGGTTTGCTTTATTGCAAGAGCATTCTATATCATTGCATATTTATGCACGGCTTCATTACACCTCAAATACGCAACCATTACTGCACGAGCAGTCTATATCATTGCATATATATGCAAGGCTTCATTACTCCTCAAATAGGCTTGCATTATTGCACAAGCAGTTTATATCATTACTCCTCAAAATGGTTTGCATTATTGCACGAACAGTCTATATCACTGCATATGCTAGGCTACATTACTTCTCAAATGGGCTTGCATTATTGCACGAGCAGTCTATATCATTGCAATAAGTTCAAATAGGCTTGCATTATTGCACGTGTTATATCATTGCATAAGCAAGGCTACATTACAGCTGAAACAGGCTTGCATTATTGCACGAGCGAAGCTAAATTACTGCTGAAATAGGCACATATTATTGCACAAGCAGTTTATATCATTGCATATGCGAGGCTACATTACTGCTCAAATAGGCTTGCAATATTGAACCATCAGTTTGTAACACTGCATATGCGAGGCTACATTACTCCGCAAATAGGCTTGCATTATTGCACGAGCAGTTGAAGCACCACACACGCGAGGCTACAGTACTGCTCAAATAAGCTAACATTATTGCACGATCAGTTTGTATCACTGGATATGCGAGGCTACATTACAGCTCAAATAGGCTTACATTATTGCACGAGCAGTTTATATCATTGCATACACGAGGCTACATTACTCCTCAAATAGGCTTGCATTATTGCACGAGCAGTTTATATCACCGCACACACGAGGCTACAGTACTGCTCAAATAAGCTTACATTATTGCACGATCAGTTTGTATCACTGGATATGCGAGGCTACATTACAGCTCAAACAGGCTTGCATTATTGCATGAGCAGTTTATATCACTGCATACATAAGGCAACATTACTCCCCAAATAGGCTTTCATTCTTGAACGAGCAGTTTATATCACCGCATACACAAGGCTACATTACTCCTCAAATAGGCTTGCATTATTACACGAGCAATTTATATCATTGCATACATAAGGCAACATTACTGCTCAAATATTGCATGCATTATTGCATGAGCAATTTATATCATTGAATACACAAGGCTACATTACTGCTCAAATATTGCATGCATTATTGCACAAGCAGTTTATATCACTGCATACATAAGGCAACATTACTCCCCAAATAGGCTTTCATTCTTGAACGATCAGTTTACATCGTCGCATACGCAAGGCTACATTACTTCTCAAACAGGCTTGCATTATTGCACGATCAGTTTGTATCAGTGCATATGCGAGGCTATATTACTCCTCGAACAGGCTTACAATATTGCACGATCAGTTTGTATCCCTGCATATGCGAGGCTTATTACTCGAACAGGCTTACATTACTGCATGAGCAGATCATATCTTTGCATAAACAAAGCTACATTACTGCTCAAATAGGCTTGCATTATTGCAAGAGCAGTCTATATCATTGCATACATAAGGCTACATTACTGCTCACATAGGCAACCATTACTGCCCGAGCTGTCTATATATCATTGCATATGAGAGGCTACATTACTGCTCAAATATGCTTGCATTAGTGCACGTCTCTTAACATCATTGCATACACCATGCTACATTACTGCTCAAATATGCTTGCATTATTGCACGTCTATTAACATCATTGCATACACCAGGCTACATTACTGCTCAAACAGGCTTGCATCATTGCACGTTGTTAAAATCATAGCTTACAAAAAGCTAAACTTTGCTCAAATTAGGCATATATTTATCAGCTGTATTTATTGCTCGAGCAAATTTACATATCGCTTTGGCAGACATGTTTTCGGACTAACGTAATTATAATATTATGTCGAGGCCACAGGGTGTGAACAAAAAACAACATCGATTGTGTTTTGATTTATTGTAATAAAATAAACTGTTTTAACATCAAATTGATTAAAATATTGATGAAAAAAAAATACAGTTGAACCCTTTGATACCTAACAATTTCATCAAAAACCATGCAGTCCTATCTGTAACTGTAACAATATAACATAACATGTATAAATGAAAGAAAACAGCAAAATTTAGAAAGAACAACTTCTGGAATTGTAAACTGGTCATGCCTGGAATTATAAGTGGTAAAATGATGTGTATACTATGTACATGTATATGTAATACAGGTTTGACTGTAATAAGTATGGAACCAAGTATACTGAACCAAAGCAATGAAGTAACATGATGATCAGATCGTTTTTCTCTATATTGAAATGAATTGAGTTTTAAGGCGCAATCAACACATGATCGGTTATATGGCGCCTAACAGGAATAAACGTGCCAGGCTCATCCTCCATTTACATCAAGATAAAATATGGAGAATGGGCCTAGAACCTGCAGAACTGCAGAGCTGAATTCTATAGTAGACGCTCCATTTCCGATGGAGCCACGTTTCCATGTTTGCCTACGCGGCATCATGATAAAGACCTTGAATGAGCATAAAAAAAAGATGACAATATGAATGTGGGGGGTGGGGTGGGTGTGATCCTTCCCCCTGTAAGTGACAGTGTGTTTGTGAGATTGCAGTGGTTGTATTTTACCCTGGCAACCACACAGGGTGTTTCCCTATATAACGTATGTGATGGAAACACAGTTGCTTAGTGAGTTTTGAGATGCAACTGTAGGCCGAGGATATACTTAAAAGTTGTGCTTGAATTAATTCTGATCAATATTTCTGTTAAAGTTAAACTTTAATTATTTTATTTCTTCATTATTCATTGGAAATAAATCCTAAAATTGACTTAAGTTTTTTACCTATAGTTAGCTAGAGTATTGAAATGATGGCTAAAATAAATGTATTGCTGCTTGTTATACCATATCTGCTGGAATTTATCTTTCATTTAAAATGTGCCCCGTGTGGTTCCCGGGGGCCTCGTTTGGTCACGGGGCAAAGAATAGGGCCACTGCAGATCCTTTTGGAGGGGTAAGCAGAGGGGTAGAATGCCCCCAAATTTTATCATTTTTTGTTCATGTTCATTTAAGGTCTTTATCATGATCCCTGTCTTGTTTCAGGTGCTATCTCGCTCGCATCAAAAGAGCAGTGGCAGAAAAACAATAAACGTGGCTCCAGCGTAAATGGAGTTTCTACGATAGAATTTGCAGCAACTCTGCAGTTCAGGGTGAGAAGGTTTTAGGCCCATTTTCCATATTTTATCTCGATGTACATGGAGGATGAGCCTGGAAATTCATGCCTGTTGGGCGCCATATAACTTTTCGTGTTGGTGCGCCTTAAAACCCAATTCAATTCAATTCATTTAAAATATTGAATTAAAACATTTTAAACAATAACCATTATATAGAATACAATATTGTAAAAATACATGTTGCATTACCAGTCTGGTTCAGCAAATATAACTATTTATGCAAAAATATCATGAATATAAGTATATACATGTTTACTTGAACATGATCCCAACCCATTTTTTACCCGATCATTATTAAAAATGTAAATAATAGATGTTTTTGCTACAATGTATATATATATATATATGTGACTCTAGATTTAAATTTAATTTAAACACACATGCAAAAGAAGGATACACAATTTACGGAATGCATATTTGAAACAACCAAAGATAAAACCACGAATCGAAATTGCAAACGGTAATGTAAGTGGTTACCAAGACAACAAGAAAAAAAGCAATGGTATATGACATAATCCCAAAGTAAGTTGTTGTGCCATAAAGCAACGTCTACTTCTCTTAAAGGGACACTTGGCAATCTCCATATATATTAAACCTTGCCTTATGTTATCTTTTCCACATATCTAGAATATGAAAATCAATATTAAATATTTAAATGAAAAGTTTAAACTTAAAGAAACTAACCCGCCAAATAATTGAAAAAATACACTTAAGAAAACGTTTATCAAGACTCTGTCCCGGTGTTCAGGTCACATAATAATGCATATACATGTGCCGATTAAAAGTAGCGTTTTTTACGGGTTCTTAAAATACCTGATTGAAAATGAATTACGATTTGGTAATTCGAAGCATCAGTTTCAGGGTTTGCTCTGGCTGGTTAAAGCCGTTTATATTGTGTCTATTGAAGTGGGGATTTAAGGCGCACCAACACATAACAGGTTATATGGCGCCTAACAGGCATGAACATGCCAGGCTCATCTTCCATGTACATCGAGATAAAATATGGAAAATGGGCCTAGAACCTTCTCACCCTGAACTGCAGAGTATATATTGTGTCTATAGAGTTTGGATTCTCAAAATATGTAATTAATATATACACCTCATCCTCGGTACGTTTAGAAACGGTGTACATTGATCTTGCTGACGGGATAGCTACTTTAAGCGAATTATTTTGTTCATATATTTTATTGTTGATTATACATCGACACCAATGCACTACACTTGCAGAAAAATTTAAAAATCTCAAATTTTGCTTTTTAATTAAATTATATGCAAGCAAGATCAAAGTATGTTTGATAATAATGTTCGACTTCAAAATTGCCATGTGTTCCTTTAGGCCTAATGGTGGCATGAAAAACTTACAAATGAACAAGTTTCTCTCAGTATAAAAACTTCAGAAACTGTGTACAGTAAATATAAAAGAATATCATAAACTGTATAATGTTTAACGCATATTCCTTTAAAACATACTTGGGACCACAGGAAGTCCTTTAAAACATACATGGGACCCCAGGAAGTCCTTTAAAACATACATGGGACCCCAGGAAGGCACTTTTGAAATTGAACACTCACACATAAAATGCAAAATTCAGTTTAAAGAACCAAATTTCAGCAAATAGGGTTCACCAATAGATGTTTATTAAATTGCCTTCCTGGGGTCCCCGGTATGTTTTAATGGAATAGCTCTAAGTTTGTAGGGCTTCACAATAGATATATACAATATTAAAAATATAACATACTTAACAGACATGTAGTACATGTAAAACATTCAAATAATGTGTATTAACTGTAAACAACAAATGTATACAAAATCTAACAGTAATAATTAAAGGTACTGGTAATATGTTATATACATGTAGTCAAAACTATACACGTATATATTTTATAACATCTAAAATGAATTCCTATTTTACAGTTTAATATCAAATGGAACAAGCTTGGGAAATTGATTCAAAAATAAGTTAAAGGCAAGTCTTGAATATATTTCTTGCAGAAGCATCATAAAAAGCAATATGAAATTTGAATGAGATTTAAATGTATTATGCTAATTAAACGTGCCTCACTAAACAGTCACGTCATGACACCAACTCATCACGAAGCATGCAAAACATCAAATGCATTGCTATACTAGCACCAGCTTTTACATTAAAATTAACAAACGTCTTATGAATTGAAAATATTACACACATTTATGGAATATATTAATCACAGTAGAACAGACTGACAGGTAAAGTATATGTATCAAAATATGTAATTTTTCCCTCCAACTCTAAACCTTGAGTAATGCCCTTCAGTTGTATCGAGTTAAATTTGATCACATTATAAGGTTTTACACATCAATAAATTCCATAATCAATTATTGCACCTCTCAGACATCTGACCTTAAGGAGAAAACAAAAGATGTCTGAATACGAAAATAAGAAAATTTGTAAATGTTTCAGATTAAAATTGCAGTTAACAATGTTTTAACATTAATTTAAGTGTACTGTTAAAATTATGATTCAAATTCATGTTTTCTGTATTTTATTGTTGTCGAAACTTACACTTCAATAAATAAGAGAAAACAATTTGATCCTATAATAGTTTCACATGCATGCACCATGCAACATATAGTGTAAAGGCTGCCTAAATGCACAGTTTAGGAACATAGCACAGTATGCAGACATAATTAAAAAAATGACACTTAAAGTAGCTATTCCGCCAAATACCGGCAAAATTACACTACAAAACCATTTATCAAAACTCTATACAGGTTTTCAGGTCATATAATAATGTATATGTGACCATTAAAAGTAAAAGATTTATTAACAGGTTCTTAAAATACATGCGACTCAATATGCGTATTATAATGAATTATGAGTTGTTAATTCGATGCTCCTATTTTGGTGTTTAGCTTGCCTGGCTAAAGCCGTTTATATTGTGTCTACATAGTATATAGTTTAGATTCTCAAAATATGTAACTTATATACCTTGTTGTTGGTAGGTTTAGAAATTGGGTTCATATTTTGTAAAATTTGCCTGTTGTTGGCGGGATAGCTACTTGAAACACTAGGACGTATATATAAAATGTACTTGAAAGTAGACATGTCTGAATATTTGTTTAAAATTTTGTAAACAATTTAATAATAATATTTAATAGTGGTAGTGATTTATCTTTTAAACTTTTCTTGAAGTTTGGAACACAAGAATCTCTTTTTACTTTCTCAATAAATATTTTATGAAATGCCCGTAAATCGTGCTCATAGCTCTTAAACAAATCATGCACACTATTCAAATAATAACATTCAAGTGTTGCCAACAAATTTACTTCATACTACAGGCGGATTAGTACTTAAAGGGACACCTGACAATCTTGATTTTTTAAAAACTCACAGCATCACATTAATTTTTAAAGTTTTTTAAACATAACTTGCATTGAAACGATCATTATTCTTGATTATAAGAATAGTACAAAGCAAACTTTTTTTGCGTATTATAACCAGTTAATTTTTCTGTACCAATAATATGTTTAAAAACCTACGATAGAATAAGACAAAAAAAGTCAAACTCAAAATTTTACTTTATATGCAAGCGGGTTTAGTCAAAACAATACTAGATTAATAAATCAAGACGCTAATTTTTATGCTTAATAAAATTTGAAGATTGTCGTGTGTCCCTTTAAATGTGTATATTTTGCAAGTGTTTGCATAGTTTCTCTAATACGTTATGTATTTAGATACAGTTTCTATGGAAATATTTACCAGTTACCATGGATATGTTTTCAAGCAGTATTTCTGGCATGCTCTAGCAGTCTGTTGTGACAAAAACAATATAAACAATTTCACAATCAAATATTTTACATAAATGAAGTCTCTTCCAGCTGCAGTATGAATGATCCTTGTGTCAACATATATCTATAAAAGTCCATCGAATTCATTTACATAAATTCTCTCTTTTTAGGACGGGTGTCCATATTATATCTATAAATAGCACCGCCACATTTTCACTAACATGTAAATTTCCACATTTTCATCCAACATATAAATTGCATCTATGAACCGCACTATCACATTTCCATTTAATATGTAAATTGTATCTATAAATAACACTGCCACATTTTAATCTAACATGTAAATTGTATCTATAAATAACACTGCCACATTTTAATCTAACATGTAAATTGTATCTATAAATAACACTGCCACATTTTAATCTAATATGTAAATTGTATCTATAAATTATAGCAGTCACTTTTTCATCCAACATGTAAATTGGAACGTTTAATATATACCAATATTCTAGACATGTCTAGACATGTACAACAACAGTCACAAAAGTCTCTTTAATATTTAGCACCACATAAACACCTTATTGAAGGCTCACACAAGCTTTCAGTCAAACACACCATTTTTTTTTATATTTTGTAAATGGGACAACACCTTATTGAAGGCTCACACAAGCTGTCAGACAAACATACCATTTTTTTTTCGTATTTTGTAAATGGGACAATGTGCATTCTGTTTGTAGAACATGGATCTATTTCTATTTTGATTTTGAATTTTTCTGATATTGCATTTGAAGATCTATCCTGCTGTTGTAATGGGATTAAAGAGAGCTATCTTCTTCCAATATTGTAGGTAGGAATGGGTTGCCTCCCTTGCTAGAATATTCTTTTGCTCTCGAACCGATAGAACTATGAACATAACTGCCAATACTGCTCGTTCTTTCCGAATCCGTTTCCGTTATATCCTTAGTCAAATCCACGACATCAGTGTTCCGAAATAAACTACGAATTTGTGGACTAGAAACATATGCTTTACTAGAGCTTCCAGTCACATTTTTATAAATATTTCCTATATTCAACAAGTCATCCATTCTAAATGATGGTAGAACATTCTCATCATAAACAGTCCCTGTGGCACCACCTTCAAAATTATCTCCCTTTTGAAGAGAATCAACTCCCTCTGAAGGTCCAAACACTATTTCATTAATTTCAGGCATATTTGGGACAGATTGTCTACTGGACACACTTGATGGAATTCCGCAGTCTGGCACATGCAGTCCGTTTTCAAAACTTTGACTTGCTTCAACGGAAATATCTTCTTCTTTATCCTCGTCACTGTCTCCTATTATGTTGATGATATCTTGCAAGCTATGACTGTCGTCACTGGTTGTCTCTTGTTCGGCAAGACGTAGAAGGGCCAGCGGCATCAGATTTTTATCCACTTGTATACACCACTGTTTATGCTGTAAGGCAAAAAATAAACATTCAATAAAACAAAAGGACGCCCACCCAGACCTGGAGAGCAACTTAAACGCATTAGATCATACAGCTGCGAACCTTATGCTTTAAAACCACACAGAAAACCTTGGGATTCCTTCTTGATACTGTAATTAACAACAGTACTATAATCAGCCTTGACATAACATAAGTATCTGAATGGTAAGCATCACTGTCCAACCATTGATGTGCTTCATCGCTCATTAAAACAATGTTATTTAGAGCTGCTGCCAGAGGCGGGTATACACGAAACCGAGATCACTTTTATCTCACCAAAGAACTACTTCCGGTTCTTTAACACGACGACGTCATCAGGAATGACTCCACCACATGGGAATGCCTGGTTATGAACTTTTCCATTCGATAGATGGAAAACAATATATTAAAGAACGAAAGAACGAAAGTAAACAATATGCAAGACTCCATAGATCATGTTTCGTTGAAATGTGCCCACTAATGTGTCGCAAGTGTGCCAAAAATGTTGCCAGTCGTGGCATCTGGAGTGATTTGTGTGATTTATTTATCACAGTGGCATTATTATTTCGACAAGAGACAATATTTTTCATTACTTACCTGGGTTGCCTTTCATAGTACGACGTCAAACTGCGCGTTCCAACAAAGCGAATTGCAAGGTGATAAAATGTAATTTCCTTGGAAGGTAATATGCAAGCTGCTGTATACACATGCATTTATGAAATTATTCTTGTTTCACAATAATATCGTAGCAATGAAAATTAGTTTTCACAATTTAATATTTCATGAAACGAGAGGTATATGCCTCACAATAAAAAAATGTGGACCAACATAAAATGTCCAGGTGCCACAACCAGCAGCAGTATGCCTCATGTTTAGTCTTCCTGTGAAGTTGCATGCTACAAGTCAAAGAGTTATAAAGGGGGCATGACCGTGTCTACATATGGACAGACTAAATCCAGCATAGCCCCACTAAGCGTATAATAGCTTCTTGTTCTATATTATAGTACTGGTTCTGTGGGTGGTGTGCCACCACCAAAAAATTTACCATCATATACAACCTTACATGTACATGCATTGAAAATGACGTAAAACACCATACAACAAACTGAATTATAGGACAGTTAAAAATGTTATCCCTGCAGTTGCAAAATGGCCTCCACTCTCCTTTAACATGTACATGTAGTTGGGTTAAATCATATCAAAGCAATTTACAGATGCAAACATTTTTAAAATATGCCTAGTCAAACCTTCTAAAGAGGACACCTCTGTTAAGAGACCCCCTTTTTGAAGAGACCAAAATTTAACTCTTAGCCTGCTAAGGGTGACTGCAACTGTTGCAGCTTTTGTAGCCTGAGTGAGTGTAAACCCAGCACTCCTCATCAGTCATTTAACCAAAACGCTCCTTTCTAACATGAATGGAATGGTCCAAATTCAAAGAAAGTACAAGGACAGTCCATTATAAATTCATAATGGCTAAGGGTTAATTCAGTTCTCAATTGTATTAAATTAAAATGCAACTGCATTGAGACCAATTTTAGTATTTCCTTTACTGGTCTCTTAATACCGGTTTGACTGTTGTTGATTTTGAAATAGTTACCAATTCCAGCTCGTCTCGGAGAGCGAAGACTGCTTTTTCTCTGTTCTGCACTAAATCTTCCAAATACTGGTAACGTAACTTCTTTCTCGCACGGCATTCACGTGCACTTTGTCGACTACGCTCCAGCTTCTCCCTCACATTCATCTTGGATGTTTTCCTCCCTGCTCGGCGGCCGGTCTTTCTTTGAGGCCGGTCCCCTGACATTCCACTTGTACTTGCCTTGTCCTAAAATGAGCATGTGAATAGTTTTGTTATGCTGCAAAATTATGCATGTTTTTTTTTATTTTATTGAATTTATATATCAAAATACAATACATACATTCTGGATTTAACATTTAAATACACAAGAAATCTGCAGATTAAAACTTCTCGTGATATATGGCATTCAGGTCCATTTGATTCAAAACAAAAATGACATAGTATAAAAAACACACAAACAACCTTCACCTCAAGAAGTAGGTCAAGGTTATAGCACTATCTTCGGAAACCTCACTGAAAAGTGTGATGACAGCTACGACTCACACAGAATGAAAGTGCGGTCCAGAGCTTTGGTTCTGTCACAGATACTTTATGTACATTCAATGTGCAGATTCATGTCAAGCTGGGCTAATCATGATAATCTGTATCTGTTGAGGGGCGTCCGTGGCCGAGTGGTTAGAGTCTCTGACTTGCAATCACTTGCCCCTCACTGCTGTAGGTTCGATCCCTCAGGGGCATGGGAATCTTTATGTGAGGAAGCTATCCAGCTGGCTTGCGGAACGTCGGTGGTTCTACCCAGGTGCCCGCCCGTGCACGAAAATTGCCCGGAGGGGCACCTGGGGTCTTCCTCCACCAGTGGAAGCTGGAAAGTCGCCATGTGACCTTAGCTGTTGGTGCGACTATAAAATCCAATTCAATTCAGTTCAATTGACCGGTGAATGTTCTACATTGTATGTACATGTATCAATAATGACACGAGCAGCCCTCACGGTCAGACCAAAAAGAAAAATATATGTTTCCGGTTGCCCCAGTGTCCCTAAAAATATGTATTTTTAAGGAGCCCACCATAAAACTTTTTATGCCAAAATGAAAAAAACAACAACATGATTTTTCACATAGCCTTACATCATGACAGTGAAAGTCACAAACATACCATTCTATATTTTCTTTAATCCACTTGGCACTGGTGGTATAACTATGCAAATTATTACCCAATTACACAGCAAAAGGGTAAAATATTTACGTAAGCCATGATTTGCTTGGAATGTCATATGTTTATGGTTGAACGTTTATCTTTCATGTAAACAATGCGATGCTAATAAACTATTAAATTAGTAAAATGCATGTTAAACAATGGCCTTCTGGTTTAACGCGTTCTATTCATAACTTTCACCCACGGTCAACT
>JAWPHD010012097.1:0-78581 GCA_037043455.1 Cyrtodaria siliqua
GTTTTTCCTATTCATATAAGACACAGTTTGGTTTTAGTTTAACATATTTCTTTGCAAAGCAGGTAAGGTTATCCATAGTTTTACAACGAGTGCTGAGAAGCCTAATCTTACACATGGGGGGTAGATTAGACATGCTCATCGTCGTCGTCGGTAATGACAATAGTTTTCATGACGTCATTGTGTAAATAAATATGCAAAACGATAGTAGCTGGCAAGAGTTATTCACAAAATGTCAGTGACATGCAAGAAAAACAATTATACACGGGTATCTGTTCACGATAGGGAAATTTCGACTTTCGGTATAATTGTTTTAATCAAAACTTGGGAAGAGCCTGGTTCTGATAAAACAATTATACCTCGTGTTGAAATTCCGATCTGTACTGGATACCAATGAAGATTTCATACAGTTAATACAAGTATATTACCTGTTTGGGCCGTGTCCTGTCATGAAAAGATTGCTTCCTCATCCAAAGTCTGAAAAATTGAAAAAGTATCCATTGAAATATGTGACCATTAAAACTTTTTTTTTCCATGTTTTCTTCAATCTTTCTTGCTGATAACAGTAAGGCATATGAAGAAATTAAACATCAAAAACACCCCTCACCACATTTGGCTTTTCAACCGGGATATAATCAGGATTTAACTGGATTTCAGTCCCACCAATTTCTCTTCATTTCCTATATACTGCTAACTTGCTTGTTGATTTTAACCTAAATTAATAGTCCACTGGTATTATCATAGTAACATACAACTGTTGTGTATTTGAGGACTACACCAGAAATCAACATATATAATCTTCTCACATAAAATCACAATAATATATAATAAATGGCACCAACTCTCTATTTTCTAAAAGAAAAATGATCCCATGATCTTCATTATAAGGCCTAAAAAAAAAAACATGTGTGTTTCTGGTTTCACCCTGTCAAAAAGTTAGGGTAGGTAGGTAGGAAAAAGTTGTTTTTTTAGATATTTTTTTTATATATATTGTTCGCATATATTATGACCATTTTTGTAATATGGCAACTTCTTGATAAACTTTGCAAACAGTTTGGATCCAGATTAGGATGCTTAACAACTGTGGCTAATAAAATTATCATTTGAATAAAAATATTTGTTGTTTGATTGTAATATTTCTCCTTTTCTTTGTTTTTAAATTATTTTTTTTATTAGATTTTTTTTTGTTTTTTTTTTTTGCTAAAAAATATTTAGGGTCGGGCGGGGTGAAGAAAGTAGGGTCGGTCGGGAAACCGGAAAACACATTGTTTTTTTTTTAGGCCTTAGGAAATACCGTGTATTAGTCCCATATTGAACTTAGCATTTTAGAGGTAACATGTCACTCTTTTTTTTACTATGCTTACTAGCAGTTCTACATTTTGTTTATACCCAATAACAAATTTATTTTTTATGTTAAAGATTGGCTCATATAAAAGCCCCCCCCCCTCCCCCCCCCCCCCCCCCCCACCCCCACTAACAAATTTATTTATTTAGGTTTTTTATGTTAAAGTTGGCTCATATAAAAGCCCCCCCCCCCCCCCCCCCCCCCCCCCCCCCCCCCACTTTCCCTCACCCACCTCCTTGAACCCACTGTTTTAAAATAATGGGGTTACCTTGGGCATTCATCTTCCAGGACAAAGTGTGCGATACTGCTGTCTAGCCAGTGTAAGCTGTCCTTGTTCACTTCTATGGGCAGTCATCCTCCACAGCACCTGAAACACAAGATATCATGAATATGCAGGGTCTTCATTAATTATTGGTTTAGCAGAATAAAGTTGATTTGAGCAGGTATATTTTCTTATAAACCTTCGGAGGTTTGAGCCAGGCCATATTTCACTTAAAAGGGTCCATTTGGCCGGCGACTGGCTCTTAATGAAAAACTCCGAATAATGTCTTATGAAATACAATGTCTGGGTCAAATAAAGTGTTGTTTCTGGTCCCTAATAGAGGAGGGTCACAGGACCAAGCGTTTAAATTACACTCTGCTAAGAAGTGAAATAACGTTATGTCATAATATGACATTTCAGCATGTTCTCTTATACGAAATTAGTCTCAGAATGAACATCAAAAATTGTTTAATGTTTAAAAAATGTGAGTTAAGTGCTACTAGATTGCGATTTATCTAAACAGCAATGAAGCACTGATCTGATTTAGAACAATATGTTGACAGGTTTTCACTATATAACCCTACCTTGGCCCAATAATCTCTATTCTGTGCTGTAAATACACCAACTGGACAGAAATCTTTGGCGTCTGCAAAAAAAAATTTTTTTGAAGAAACTATTATATATGAAATATGATTAGAACACACTATTTTTGTGCAGCAAATATTTTAATGTGTATAGGTTAATATTTTCCACCATTTCTTCCATTTGGTATACCAATATTTATTTAAAAATCTTTGCAAGTGGTTTTGATTCATTCTTCACCGGATAGAAGAAACTATTTTTTATTAAAGAAATGGATTATATAAGTTATTGGTGTCCCATATGGGCAGGTTGAAACTGAAGCTTTTCAAACCACGGAGCTTTAGGAAATATTACAAGTGCAGAAAATGTCCTCTTTAGAAATTGTCATATGTGGAATATCCACAATGTATTATCCCAATCTGACGTACCTTCTGCAATATCGTTGATCTGTTGTAAGAGTGCGTACAGCTCAGGGACCGTGACCTGTACCTCCTTGCCGTCGCCGTCCTTCTTGTACACGCCAAGCTTGAAGTAGACTCCCTTCCTGTACACGCTGATGTGTTTCTGATCCTTGTAGGTGACGATCTCGTCCAAGCCCACGCGTGGGATACGTACAGTGCTGTGAGAATGCCTGCAGGGGAACATTGAGAATCTAGGTGTTATTAAAATACACGTGCCTATATACATACATTAATTCTGAACAGATAAGAGTTATTCCATTAAAACATACCGAGGACCCCTGGAAGGCAATTTAATAAACATCTATTGTCGAACTCTATTTTCTGAAATTTTGTTCTTTAAACTCAATTTTACATCTATGGGTGGGTGTTTAATTTCAAAGGTGCCTTCCTGGGGTCCCATGTATGTTTAAATGGAATAGCCCTGACTCTACTGTTGTCTAATCAGGGTTAAAACCCTTCAACTAGAGTTAAACCATAAAACAGCGTTAAACTAGGTTAAACCACTCACCTATCAGAGAATGAAAACTGTTAACACTTGACTTGTGGAACAATTTGTTTCATTTCTGTTTCTGTTTCATTTCTCAGAGCCAGGCATAGGTAAATGGGACTACATGTTTCAATTCTGGGAACCAGGCATAGGTAAATGGGACTACTTGTTTCAATTCTGGGAACCAGGCATAGGTAAATCTAAAGTTATTGACTAGTCACATCAGTCTGTTTCAAGCTGACATGGGCAGTTAAACAAGTCAACAAACAAGCAATTGGTTAATGTTTTTTGGATATGCATATACTAGGGCACACAGTATTTCTATACATATTAGTGTGAACATTATTTGGTACCACTACTCACCTGTATCCCTCCATAGTTATTGGTATCAGGTCCTGGATATACTAGGGTACCAGTATTCTTCACAGGTATCAGTGTTAGACCTTCATTAAAGACATTACTGGGTACCACTACTAACCTGTATCCCTCCATAGTTATTGGTATAAGGTCCTGCATATACTGGGGTACCAGTCTTTTTCACAGATATCAGTGTGAGACCTTCATTAAAACATCTGGTATCACTACTCACCTGTATCCTTCTATAGTTTTGGTATCAGGTCCTGCATATACTAGGGTACCAGTATTTCTTCACAGATATCAGTGTGAGACCTTCATTAAAGACACTATTTGGTACCACTACTCACCTGTATCCCTCCATAGTTATTGGTATCAGGTCCTGCATATACTGGGGTACCAGCGTCTCTTCACGAAGCGCAGTGTAATACCTACAAATATACATTATGTATGATATAGTAACATTTCTTTTCAATACAATTTTCTAGAAAATACTGACAATGAGTAATACTGCCAATGAGTAATACTGCCAATGCGTAATACTGACATACTGACAATAAGTAATACTGACAATGAGTAATACTGACAATGAGTAATACTAATACTGAGAATGAGTAATACTGAGAATGAGTAATAGTGGCAATGAGTTATAGTGGCAATGAGTAATAGTGACAATGAATAATACTGACAATGAATAATACTGACAATGAGTAATACTGACAATGAGTAATAGTGACAATGAGTAATACTGACAATGAATAATACTGACAATGAGTAATACTGACAATGAGTAATAGTGGCAATGAGTAATACTGACAATGAGTAATAGTGGCAATGAATAATACTGACAATGAGTAATAGTGGCAATGAGTAATAGTGACACTGAGTAATAGTGGCAATGAGTAATAGTGGCAATGAGTAATAGTGGCAATGAGTAATAGTGGCAATGAGTAATAGTGACAATGAATAATACTGACAATGAGTAATACTGACAATGAATAATACTGACAATGAGTAATACTGACAATGAGTAATAGTGACAATGAGTAATAGTGGCAATGAGTAATAGTGACAATGAGTAATAGTGGCAATGAGTAATAGTGGCAATGAGTAATAGTGGCAATGAGTAATAGTGACAATGAGTAATAGTGGCAATGAGTAATAGTGGCAATGAGTAATAGTGACAATGAATAATACTGACAATGAGTAATACTGACAATGAGTAATACTGACAATGAATAATACTGACAATGAGTAATACTGACAATGAGTAATAGTGACAATGAATAATACTGACAATGAGTAATACTGACAATGAGTAATACTGACAATGAGTAATACTGACAATGAGTAATACTGACAATGAGTAATACTGACAATGAGTAATACTGACAATGAATAATACTGACAATGAGTAATACTGACAATGAGTAATACTGACAATGAATAATACTGACAATGAGTAATAGTGGCAATGAGTAATAGTGGCAATGAGTAATAGTGACAATGAGTAATAGTGGCAATGAGTAATAGTGGCAATGAGTAATACTGACAATGAGTAATATTGACAATGAATAATACTGACAATGAGTAATAGTGACAATGAGTAATACTGACAATGAATAATACTGACAATGAGTAATACTGACAATGAATAATACTGACAATGAGTAATACTGACAATGAGTAATAGTGACAATGAGTAATACTGACAATGAGTAATAGTGACAATGAGTAATACTGACAATGAGTAATACTGACAATGAGTAATACTGACAATGAGTAATACTAATGCTGACAATGAATAATACTGACAATGAGTAATAGTGACAATGAGTAATACTGACAATGAGTAATATTGGCAATGAGTAATACTAATGCTGACAATGAATAATACTGACAATGAGTAATAGTGACAATGAATAATACTGACAATGAGTAATAGTGACAATGAGTAATACTAATACTGAGAATGAGTAATACTGAGAATGAGTAATAGTGACAATGAGTTATAGTGGCAATGAGTAATAGTGGCAATGAGTTATAGTGGCAATGAGTAATACTGACAATGAGTAATAGTGACAATGAGTAATACTAATACTGAGAATGAGTAATACTGAGAATGAGTAATACTGAGAATGAGTAATAGTGGCAATGAGTTATAGTGGCAATGAGTAATAGTGGCAATGAGTTATAGTGGCAATGAGTAATACTGAGAATGAGTAATACTGAGAATGAGTAATACTGACAATGAGTAATAGTGACAATGAGTAATACTGCCAATGAATAATACTGACAATGACTAATAGTGGCAATGAGTAATAGTGACAATGAGTAATACTGACAATGAGTAATAGTGACAATGAGTAATACTGACAATGAGTAATACTGACAATGAGTAATATTGACAATGAGTAATGCTGACAATGAACAATAAAGACAATGAGTAATACTAATGCTGACAATGAATAATACTGACAATGAGTAATAGTGACAAAGAGTAATACTGACAATGAGTAATATTGGCAATGAGTAATGCTGACAATGAATAAAACTGACAATGAGTAATACTGACAATGAGTAATAGTGGCAATGAGTAATAGTGACAATGAGTAATACTGACAATGAGTAATACTGACAATGAATAATACTGACAATGAATAATATTGACAATGAGTTATAGTGGCAATGAATAATACTGACAATGAGTAATACTGACAATGAGTAATAGTGGCAATGAGTAATACTGACAATGAGTAATAGTGGCAATGAGTAATAGTGACAATGAGTAATATTGACAATGAGTAATGCTGACAATGAATAATACTGACAATGAGTAATAGTGACAATGAGTAATAGTGACAATGAGTAATAGTGGCAATGAGTAATAGTGGCAATGAGTAATACTGACAATGAGTAATACTGACAATGAGTAATAGTGACAATGAGTAATAGTGGCAATGAGTAATAGTGGCAATGAGTAATACTGACAATAAGTACTAGTGGCAATGAGTAATATTGACAATGAATAATACTGACAATGAGTAATAGTGACAATGGGTAATACTGACAATGAGTAATAGTGGCAATGAGTAATACTGACAATGAGTAATACTGCCAATGAGTAATAGTGGCAATGAGTAATAGTGACAATGGGTAATAGTGACAATGAGTAATAGTGACAATGAGTAATAGTGACACTGAGTAATAGTGGCAATGAGTAATGTTAACAATGAATAATACTGACAATGAGTAATACTGACAATGAGTAATACTGACAATGAGTAATAGTGGCAATGAGTAATAGTGGCAATGAGTAATAGTGACACTGAGTAATAGTGGCAATGAGTAATAGTGGCAATGAGTAATATTGACAATGAATAATACTGACAATGAGTAATGTTAACAATGACTAATACTGACAATGAGTAATAGTGACAATGAGTAATAGTGACAATGAGTAATAGTGGCAATGAGTAATAGTGGCAATGAGTAATACTGACAATAAGTACTAGTGGCAATGAGTAATATTGACAATGAATACTACTGACAATGAGTAATAGTGACAATGGGTAATACTGACAATGAGTAATACTGACAATGAGTAATAGTGGCAATGAGTAATAGTGGCAATGAGTAATAGTGACACTGAGTAATAGTGGCAATGAGTAATAGTGGCAATGAGTAATATTGACAATGAATAATACTGACAATGAGTAATGTTAACAATGAGTAATACTGACAATGAGTAATAGTGACAATGAATAATACTGACAATGAGTAATGTTAACAATGAGTAATACTGACAATGAGTAATAGTGACAATGGGTAATAGTGACAATGAGTAATACTGGCAATGAGTAATAGTGACAATGAGTAATACTGACAATGAGTAATAGTGACAATGAGTAATACTGACAATGAGTAATAGTGACAATGAGTAATACTGACAATGAGTAATAGTGACAATGAGTAATAGTGGCAATGAGTAATAGTGACAATGAATAATACTGACAATGAGTAATAGTGACAATGAGTAATACTGCCAATGAATAATACTGACAATGACTAATAGTGGCAATGAGTAATAGTGACAATGAGTAATACTGACAATGAGTAATAGTGACAATCAGTAATACTGACAATGAGTAATACTGACAATGAGTAATATTGACAATGAGTAATGCTGACAATGAACAATAAAGACAATGAGTAATACTAATGCTGACAATGAATAATACTGACAATGAGTAATATTGACAATGAGTAATGTTAACAATGAGTAATACTGACAATGAGTAATAGTGACAATGAGTAATAGTGGCAATGAGTAATAGTGACAATGAGTAATACTGACAATGAGTAATAGTGACAATGAGTAATACTGACAATGAGTAATAGTGACAATGAGTAATACTGACAATGAGTAATAGTGACAATGAGTAATAGTGGCAATGAGTAATAGTGACAATGAATAATACTGACAATGAGTAATAGTGACAATGAGTAATACTGTCAATGAATAATACTGACAATGACTAATAGTGGCAATGAGTAATAGTGACAATGAGTAATACTGACAATGAGTAATAGTGACAATCAGTAATACTGACAATGAGTAATACTGACAACGAGTAATATTGACAATGAGTAATGCTGACAATGAACAATAAAGACAATGAGTAATACTAATGCTGACAATGAATAATACTGACAATGAGTAATAGTGACAAAGAGTTATACTGACAATGAGTAATATTGGCAATGAGTAATGCTGACAATGAATAATACTGACAATGAGTAATACTGACAATGAGTAATAGTGGCAATGAGTAATAGTGACAATGAGTAATACTGACAATGAGTAATACTGACAATGAATAATACTGACAATGAATAATATTGACAATGAGTTATAGTGGCAATGAATAATACTGACAATGAGTAATACTGACAATGAGTAATAGTGGCAATGAGTAATAGTGACAATGAGTAATACTGACAATGAGTAATAGTGGCAATGAGTAATAGTGACAATGAGTAATATTGACAATGAGTAATGCTGACAATGAATAATACCAATGAATAATACTGACAATGAGTAATAGTGGCAATGAGTAATAGTGGCAATGAGTAATACTGACAATAAGTACTAGTGGCAATGAGTAATACTGACAATAAGTACTAGTGGCAATGAGTAATACTGACAATGAATAATACTGACAATGAGTAATAGTGACAATGGGTAATAGTGACAATGGGTAATAGTGACAATGGGTAATAGTGACAATGAGTAATAGTGACACTGAGTAATAGTGGCAATGAGTAATAGTGGCAATGAGTAATACTGCCAATGAGTAATACTGACAATGAGTAATAGTGACAATGAGTAATAGTGACACTGAGTAATAGTGGCAATGAATAATGTTAACAATGAATAATACTGACAATAAGTACTAGTGGCAATGAGTAATACTGACAATAAGTACTAGTGGCAATGAGTAATACTGACAATGAATAATACTGACAATGAGTAATAGTGACAATGGGTAATAGTGACAATGGGTAATAGTGACAATGGGTAATAGTGACAATGAGTAATAGTGACACTGAGTAATAGTGGCAATGAGTAATAGTGGCAATGAGTAATACTGACAATGAGTAATAGTGGCAATGAGTAATACTGACAATGAGTAATACTGACAATGAGTAATAGTGGCAATGAGTAATACTGCCAATGAGTAATACTGACAATGAGTAATAGTGACAATGAGTAATAGTGACACTGAGTAATAGTGGCAATGAGTAATGTTAACAATGAATAATACTGACAATGAGTAATGTTATTAATGAGTAATACTGACAATGAGTAATAGTGACAATGGGTAATAGTGACAATGAGTAATAGTGACAATGAGTAATAGTGGCAATGAGTAATAGTGGCAATGAGTAATACTGACAATAAGTACTAGTGGCAATGAGTAATACTGACAATGAATAATACTGACAATGAGTAATAGTGACAATGGGTAATAGTGACAATGGGTAATAGTGACAATGGGTAATAGTGACAATGAGTAATAGTGACACTGAGTAATAGTGGCAATGAGTAATAGTGGCAATGAGTAATACTGACAATGAGTAATAGTGGCAATGAGTAATACTGACAATGAGTAATACTGACAATGAGTAATAGTGGCAATGAGTAATACTGCCAATGAGTAATACTGACAATGAGTAATAGTGACAATGAGTAATAGTGACACTGAGTAATAGTGGCAATGAGTAATGTTAACAATGAATAATACTGACAATGAGTAATGTTATTAATGAGTAATACTGACAATGAGTAATAGTGACAATGGGTAATAGTGACAATGAGTAATAGTGACAATGAGTAATACTGACAATGAGTAATAGTGACAATGAGTAATACTGACAATGAGTAATAGTGGCAATGAGTAATAGTGGCAATGAGTAATATTGACAATGAATAATACTGACAATGAGTAATGTTATTAATGAGTAATACTGACAATGAGTAATAGTGACAATGGGTAATAGTGACAATGAGTAATAGTGACAATGAGTAATAGTGGCAATGAGTAATAGTGGCAATGAGTAATACTGACAATAAGTACTAGTGGCAATGAGTAATATTGACAATGAATAATACTGACAATGAGTAATAGTGACAATGGGTAATACTGACAATGAGTAATACTGACAATGAGTAATAGTGGCAATGAGTAATAGTGGCAATGAGTAATAGTGACACTGAGTAATAGTGGCAATGAGTAATAGTGGCAATGAGTAATATTGACAATGAATAATACTGACAATGAGTAATGTTAACAATGAGTAATACTGACAATGAGTAATAGTGACAATGGGTAATAGTGACAATGAGTAATAGTGACAATGGGTAATAGTGGCAATGAGTAATACTGACAATGAATAATACTGACAATGAGTAATAGTGGCAATGAGTAATAGTGACACTGAGTAATACTGACAATGAATAATACTGACAATGAGTAATACTGACAATGAGTAATACTGACAATGAGTAATAGTGACACTGAGTAATAGTGGCAATGAGTAATGTTAACAATGAATAATACTGACAATGAGTAATACTGACAATGAGTAATACTGACAATGAGTAATAGTGGCAATGAGTAATAGTGGCAATGTGTAATAGTGACAATGAGTAATACTGACAATGAGTAATACTGACAATGCGTAATATCGACAATGAGTAATACTGACAATGAGTAATAGTGACAATGAGTAATACTGACAATGAGTAATAGTGACAATGAGTAATACTGACAATGAGTAATAGTGGCAATGAGTAATAGTGACAATGAGTAATAGTGGCAATGAGTAATAGTGACAATGACAGATTAAGTTAGACTAGTTATGCTCGGGTTACTATATCCACTGATGTTAGCTAACTTAAACACACAAGCAAGTCATGGACCTGTCAATAATACGAAATGAGACCAAAATATCCTCTAATTTTCCTTGGTACAACATTTGTGTATAACAAACATCTGTAAAAGAACAATAAACCAATTAACACTTGAAAATACAACATGAGGTTTCAATTTTTTTTCACCCTTTCTGCAATGCGAATTCACAAACCCGAAATCGTAAAATCTTGTGTTTCACCCAGAAATTTCGACATGCCACCTTTTGTCTTTTGGCTGATGACTTGCGACTTTTCACCCTAGAGTTTGTGACTTTTCGCATTTAAGTTAGCGTTTAAGATACAGTCCAGTAAGCACTATTAGATACCATTTTCAGGTATTAATTGTACAGGAACGCAAATTGCTAGAATCAAGTCATTGGAATAGTTCTTTCGCACTTAGGACCTGAACAATTTGTTTTTATCTGCTAGAAGTCTCTGCAGCACCTTGAACTTAAACCATGCACAATGCTATATGTGAAAAAGTTCCTCTTTATGGAAATAATTATAGTAAGTACCAAAGACAAATCCAATATGTTGTTGGACTCAGTTTGAAAAGTTAATTCGGACTTAGGGCTAAACAATTTGATTTTCATCCTCTAGGGCTCTCTGCAGTACCTTGAACCTAAGACTAGCTGGGCACAACCCAATAAATCCCAGGTCCTAAAGAATGATTCAAATCCCCTTTGTAATATTATACAGCAAGATATTTCCCCTGTACTGAACAAATTATCAAGACAACATTTTGTTACTGCGTAGCCTCAATTTATATGTAACTTTTTGTTTTAAACTTTCTCAGTTACAGTTACTTTGAATATCCAATGGATTTATAGAATATTAAAAAAAAGATCTTTAGAAATATTGTTTTTATTTATATTCTATATAAAAAGGGTTGGCAACAACATCCTTTTATGCTATCAGAAAATATGTTTTTGTTTTGAGAACCTTGTAATTCCACACATGATTATTGCATATGACCTATTAATAGTTCACTTTGATACGTGACTCAAGATGAACATGTGATAATTTACTAGCACAAGGATAGTAGATGTTATCTGGTTTTACATTCACTATAATCGAGAAGTGAACTTTACTACATATTCAGCCACATTCTTGTGCAGTAACTAGGTAATGCTGTAACTGTAACGGTGCCTGAGGCCTCTATTTATCAAATTTGGTCCTGAAGGCACAATACTTCCAAACTTCCTGGCAAATCCGATAAACCAGATTTGCTTTAATAAACATGTGATAAAATACCTAGATACTCACTGACAAATACTCATGG
The DNA here is from genome assembly GCA_037043455.1 of Cyrtodaria siliqua. Lineage (NCBI taxonomy): Eukaryota > Metazoa > Mollusca > Bivalvia > Adapedonta > Hiatellidae > Cyrtodaria > Cyrtodaria siliqua. Next base: position 12,248 of record JAWPHD010012097.1, read on the forward strand.
CTGACTTCAAAACATTATTGACACTCACTGACAAATACTCATGGCTGACTTCAAATCATTATTGACACTCACTGACAAATACTCATGGCTGACTTAAAAACATTATTGACACTCACTGACAAATACTCATGGCTTACTTCAAATCATTTAAAATCATTATTGACACTCACTGACAAATACTCATGGCTGACTTCAAAACATTATTGACACTCACTGACAAATACTCATGGCTTACTTCAAATCATTTAAAATCATTATTGACACTCACTGACAAATACTCATGGCTGACTTCAAAACATTATTGACACTCACTGAAAATACTCATAGCTGACTTCAAATCATTATTGACACTCACTGACAAATACTCATGGCTTACTTCGAATCATTATTGACACTCACTGAAAATACTCATAGCTGACTTCAAATCATTATTGACACTCACTGACAAATACTCATGGCTGACTTCAAATCATTATTGACACTCACTGACAAATACTCATGGCTTACTTCAAATCATTATTGACACTCACTGACAAATACTCATGGCTTACTTCAAATCATTATTGACACTCACTGACAAATACTCATGGCTTACATCGAATCATTGACACTCACTGACAAATACTCATGGCTTACTTCAAATCATTATTGACACTCACTGACAAATACTCATGGCTTACTTCGAATCATTGACACTCACTGACAAATACTCATGGCTTACTTCAAATCATTATTGACACTCACTGACAAATACTCATGGCTTACTTCAAATCATTATTGACACTCACTGACAAATACTCATGGCTTACTTCAAATCATTATTGACACTCACTGACAAATACTCATGGCTTACATCAAATCATTATTGACACTCACTGACAAATACTCATGGCTTACTTCAAATCATTATTGACACTCACTGACAAATACTCATGGCTTACTTCAAATAATTATTGACACTCACTGACAAATACTCATAGCTTACTTCAAATCATTATTGACACTCACTGACAAATACTCATGGCTTACTTCAAATCATTATTGACACTCACTGACAAATACTGATAGCTTACTTCAAATCATTATTGACACTCACTAACAAATACTCATAGCTGATTTGATTATTGAGTTGGTAGCTAATAATTCACAAAGCTAAGCTCAAAATAGCAGTAATGAATAAGGTGGCAATACCATGTGACTTTTTGATTGCATAAGTAATTAAAATAAGGTAACAAGAAACTTAATTTAGGTAGGGTTTTTATCATTCTTCGTCCATATTTGAATCAAATGAAGCGCAGATTTGTCTAATAAGTGAGCCCTTTCCTCAGCACTTAAGACAAAGTGATTATTCCTGTACCTTTTGTGCTTACCACTATCACACTTTCTAAACTGATGAACTTGAACATTTTTGAAAGTTTGATCGGGGCAATAAATACATTGGCAATCTCAAACAAATGTTTCGACCTTTTATTGGAGGTTGTGTTAACCTAATTTTAACAACTTTGACAAACATTGACCTAAGGATCACCCATGTGAAGTTTGGTCATAACTGACCAAGCGGTTTCTGAGGAGAAGTTGTTTAAAGCAAAAGTTAATGTTGTTGGATGGACTGACAGACAGACAACAGATGGACAACGGAAGGAGAGTGGTCCCATTAGCTCACCTTTGAGCTTCTCAGGTTAGCTTAAGAGACATATTGTCAGGCTGATTTTGATGTGGATGACATATAAACCTCACCACACATGGTGTGTAAAAATCATGAAATACATGCATTACGTGATGCTACACAGGCTTGATAGGGTTTATAGTAAGCATGAACATATTCCCTAATAAGGAACACTTACGTGGTAATACTATATATCAAGTTTGCAGCTCTGGCCAGCTGATTGGTGGTGGGCTGTACCTTTCTGTCTAGAGCATAACAGTTCACGTTCACTGTAATGAAACATAGATACCATAGTAACACATACTTAAAATTGCAATTAAAGGCAGGTTTAGGCTCAATGTCAAATGAAGCATTTTTTAATTATTTAAACCAATGAATTATGCAATCGAATCAATGGAACTGGCTTTCAAATTTGATCTCAAATTATTCCTTTCCATACCTTATTGTGAATACTCATGAAAACAAATGTATTGTTTTAGTTGGTTCTCAGTAAATGCTGTATATTACTGGTAGGGCTGGTAGGTAGCAGGGCATAAGTCAATGGTCTATTTTTAGTATTGGTATGTAAAGAAAGGCTTTATTTTGGGCGCACACTATTTTATGAGACAAGCTTTCTATCATTATTTGTCAATAAATATGTAAGGTCAAGGAATGCATAAGAAGTATTTTCGGATGATATTTTACACTTATACATGTCTGTTTCATCTCCATTTAGCAAGTTATCTCTTCTTAAATGTTACCATCATTCGAAAGATGTAAAAATTCAAATTTCAACTTTTGATTTGTGCTTGTACTTGTTAATAGTTTGTGTGTTTTAAATCCCAGGATTTTCTAAGTTGTCAACATGATTCAGCTTCTGGCCCAAACGGTTTTAAAGTAACATATGCTTTACACCCAACTTTTTAAAACGTTCACTGAATAAGGAACACAAAAAAGATAAGAACAAAGTATACCTGCACTTGGTTCTCTCCAGCACAGGTACGCCAGTTGGAGCCATATCTCGGACAGCCAGTTCCTCTTGTTGACAGACCTGGTTATAGAAGGCAAGACGGAGGTACTCATTATGTTTGTTCACTATTCAAATCAATCAGGACTTACTTCAATGTATGATGGGGCTGACGAGACATTTTGGGAATAGAGCTTTCAGTATTCGTATTTTCCCTAATAGTAGCGCCTGGGTGCTATGCAAAAAGTCAAGGAGGGCACTCGGTTTTTATTAATTCGTTTTTATAAATAAGGGTTATACAAAATATTACAGTTCATAGGACTGGAACGAAAGAAAAGGGTTCTTTATTTCTAGTTCCTTATTGAACAGTCACTGTGAGGAGGTCAACTTCCTATGTGCGTTCGAGCCCTCGTGTGAGGTCCATTTCATATGTGAATTCGAGCCCTTGTGGGAGGTGCATTTCATATGTGAATTCGAGCCCTTGTGTGAGGTCTATTTCCTATGTGAAATCGAGCCCTTGTGTGAGGTCCATTTCCTATGTGGGTTCGAGCCCCCGTGTGAGGTCTACTTTCTATGTGAGTTCCAGACCTTGTGCGAGGTCCATTTCCTATGTGTGGGTTCGAGCCCTCGTGTGAGGTCCATTTCCTGTGTGAGTTTGAGCCCTCGTGTGAGGTCTATTTCCTATGTGAGTTTGAGCCCTCGAGTTAGGTTCATTTCCTATGTGTGGGTTCGAGCCCTCGTGTGAGGTCCATTTCCTATGTGAGTTCGAGCCCTCGTGTGAGGTCTATTTCCTATGTGAGTTCGAGCCCTCGTGTGAGGTCCATTTCCTATGAGAGTTCGAGCCCTCGTGTGAGGTCCATTTCCTATGTGAGTTCAAGCCCTCGTCTGAGGTCCATTTCCTATGTGAGTTCAAGCCCTCGTGTGAGGTCTGTTTCCTATGTAAACCAACAAATCCATGGTATGGCAATTCATCGATATCAACATATTACCTGACATATTACCTGCAGTATCTTTGTCATATCCTATATGTTGGGTTGCAACAAATTCATGGTATGGCAATTCATCTATATCAACATATTACCTGCAGTATCTTTGTCATATCCTATATGTTGGGTTGCAACAAATTCATGGTATGGCAATTCATCTATATCAACATATAACCTGCAGTATCTTTGTAATATCCCATCTGTTGGGTTGCATATTGTTAAGAAATATGATGTTTCTACTTTGTATGAAAGTCCTTACAAGTTCTAACATCAGTGGTTTTTTTACTTTTGGGGGAAGGGTATCGGGCTCTTTAGAAAGGGAAAAAAATGACGTGAATTGGAAAAAAGGGGAATTTCAAAAATGTTAAAATAAAGAAGAAAGATATTTTTTATATTTATTAAGTCGCAGTCTTTCATTTATTACTAAATTTACATCAAGAACATGTTTGATGGACATATTATGGGTGGTCAACAAAGAAACGTTAAAATTAAAAAAAAAAAAATCTCACAAACGGGGGTGGGGTTAAATGGGTTTTGTGCAATAAATTAGAAAACTTGACAACTTCAATAAACAAGAGGTCAAAAACTAATTCAAACGTGTCCCAGGAAAAAAATATCTTGATAGCAGGGTGGACCATCATCAGTGATTTTTTTACCTTTTTTAAAGGTACCTCTACCTTTTCAATTGGGAAAATTTAGCGGCATTTTTACTAAATTGGGCAAATTTCTATCGTCTAATTATAGTCTATAAACAAGAGGTCAATGACCTTGAAGCTCTACTGATTGATTTTGATTTCAGGAAGTAGTCGCTACAAACTTGTATTTGAAAATTTATTTTTAGCCGTGGCGGCCATCTTGAATTTCCGGCCGACCTGAAATTTTGCTAGGATCAATTAGACATCAAGAGCAACATTCCTGTGAAGTTTCATGAAAATCCGTCAAGTAGTTACAGAGGAATAGCCGCTACAAGTTTTCATTATATAACTCTATGTAAACAAAGATGGCCACTGACAGCCATGTTTAACATTGGATCAAAACGATTTTTGACAAGGACCAACAACATATCATGCTGATCATTTTAGAAAAAGTCCCATATCAATATCACTTATAGTTTTCAAGAAGTAGTCGCTACAAACTTGTATTTTGAAAATCTATTTTTTGGCCATGGCGGCCATCTTGAATTTCTGGCCGACCTGAAATTTTGCTAGGATCAATTAGACATCAAGAGCAACATTCCTGTGAAGTTTAATGAAAATCCGTCAAGTAGTTTCATAGGAGTAGTCGCTACAAGTTTTCATTATATAACTCTATGTAAACAAAGATGGCCGCTGGCAGCCATGTTTAACTTCGAATCAAAACGATTTTTGACAAGGACCAACATCAAGTCATGCTGATCATTTTAGAAAAAGTTCAATATCAATATCACTTATAGTTTTCAAGAAGTAGTCGCTACAAACTTGTTTTTTAAAACCCTATTTTTAGATTTGGCGGCCATCTTGGATTTCACATCAACATTAATTTTTGCTAGGATCAACTAGACTTCATGGGCAACATTTCTGTAAAGTTTCATGAATATCTATCCAGTAGTTTCAGAGGAGTAGTCGCTACAAAAAAAGTCTACGGACGGACAGACAGACGGACGGACAGACGGACGGACGACGGACACCGCACCACGGCATAAGCTCTGCTGATCTCTGATCAGTAGAGCTAAAAAACCAAAAAAAAATGAAATGTTTATTGCTCAGAACATGCTTTTACTGCTGTAATTTAATCATTTAAAAAGAGTGTGGTTTTTTTGTCCTTTAAACATGTCCACAAGCGCTTCCATGTTTGCCTCTGTGAGGTCCTTATCCATGCGACATATTCTCTTCATACCCCTTTGACTTGAGAAAAAATGGCCCAGGAGGATCACACGAATCAGTTGAACTCGTAGGAGTAGGACACACGACAAGAGATTCACTCGTCATGCTCAAAAGTTGGGTAGGTCAGACTGGGTAGGTGGGGTAATTTCCCTTTCAGTAACTACAGAAATTTCTGACGAAGTCTGTTCGTCATCATCCGTGATCTGATTCAGCTTTTTAACCTTTTTATAAGTAATATTTTGAATTATGTAATATTTTGAATTATGGGACATGTTGATTGTTGATATCGAAGCAAATCTTGGTTAAAGATTGCCTTTCGTAATGGTATCGTATAAATACTACGCTACGATAAAGTGTTCGATTGATTCTGGTGACAAAATATAAATGTGTCTCGCCCACTGGATATTTGGTCGCTGCGCGCGACTACAAGGTGGGGGTAAAAGCGTTGAATGTTCTAGATAATGAACTAGCTATTCAGCTCTTGATTATTTTTATCAAGGTGCAGTACGGCTTTTACCCCAACCTGATAGTACGATAATATCGGTTTTCGCGAAAATTAAAATGTAATACGCTTACGGAATACGCTTACGGAAAGCTCTTTTACCAATACTTAAAGTGTTAATTTAATATTTTTAGTGAACCTTTTGATTGGGAAAATATGACTTTGGATTGGGAAAATATGACGTTTCTTTGGGAAAATACAGTCGATTTTTGCTATGGGAAAGTGCCGATATTCGGCGGTAAAAACAACCAAAAAAAATCACTGATCATCCAGATTTTCTCAGACCAGTTTCTAAAGGTGGTCATGGACAACCAATAGTTCGTAATTGTTTGCTGTTTAGATTCAATCCAAAGTTTTAGAAAAGCAGTCCAGCGCCACAGACAACCTTTTTGGTCATCTGGGTATTCTCACCTATATGTCTTTATTTGGAAATTGTATGAATTACAGCATCAATTTTTGTAATTAAAGCTACATATATAATATTATGCAGGATTCTATTTTTTTTTCATAATATTAATGTAAGAAACAATCAGTTGTTAGTAACTTGACGTCATATATGGACCATTCCCGTGAATTTTCATGAAATTCGACCAGTACCGGTAGTTTTGGACGAGTAGCATTCACACAAAAAAGAAAACTGATACACAAACACACGCCAGACAAAATGCCATCAAAAAATCTCTGCTGATTCTGTATCAGTAGACAGTTGAGCATTGTATAATTATGCTCAAGAGGTAATAAGCAAATATTCAGCAGCATGTGCAACTTGGGAGCGGCATGTGCAACTTGGGACTATGAAAATTAGTGTTCCGCAACATTTCTTTTCATTGGGAAAGTTGCCCTACGATGTTTGTACCGAGTATCGAGTACTGACCATTATAGCCAAATATACTGCATTAGACGACCTGCAACTGGTCTTAAGTTAACATATTGCAGAAGCAAGATACATGGGAATGCATTATACTGAACCTTGGCCACTGTGGCAGGTACTTGAATGTGGTACTCTGTCCATTTGTTGGTGGATATCCACATCTGCGTAATAGGTTGTTTACCAGTAAATAGAGGTTATTTAACAGCTGGATTTGATTATAGGGAAGTCCTTCATGAGATTGTGTCTGCTTCTTTTCACAAACGAGCCCATGCGGGTTAGTGAAAAAAAAAAAGTGCCTTAAATCAAGTGAAGGATTTCCTTATAACTGAAACCAGCAGATAAATAATCTAATTATTGCAGATTTGAATGTGATATTTCGTTCTTTCTATGGGCTATGAAAAACATTGGATAGTGTGTGAAGCTTTGGGCTTCAGGCTCACTTTAAACTATCTTAATTTTTCATACCCTGTAGAAAGATCGAAAAATATCGAAATATCAATCCTTACATTTACATCATCTTGGTACTGCCTGCTTTTTCAGGCTTTATTAATGTAAATATGTTTGGGTCAAAAATAGTGTTTAAAAGCAATCTGTAATGCATACTGTTAAAACAGCGACATTGCCAGCATTGCATGCTTTGATTTATAGTAACTTGTGGCAATTAGCATGAGAACGTCATGACGACGAAACAAAGTTAATTTGACGAATTCACTGCACCTTGTTTGTTTTAGCTCGCCCCTGACGTAAATGTTTTACACTGGGAAATGAGGCCCAAAAATTTGAATTACAGTTTAAGTAAGTTTGTGTATGACATTTTGCTTTGTTGAACATTCTCGGCAAATGATGTCACTGTCGTCCAACGCTTATCGACATCATGACTCACTGTCGCGTTAGTTATTCTTGTGTTCTAAGTTAGTTATTAGTATTTAGTAGATTAAGAATTATCTTTCACCGAGAAATCCTGAACTTCCATACATGTACATATAAAATGCAATATAACTCGTTCTAAATAACGTCTGAGATCCTGAACTGTGTACATTTGTATAGTCCAGGCTCTCTTTTGGGAATGGGCCAGTAACCTTTCACAGGACATAAACATAGAGGAAAAAACCCAGATGAAGTACAAAATTTAATGTACTAAGCCTATGATATAGATTTTACAGTTACACAAACAGTAAACAATGAATAAATGAATGGTGTTTTACGGCACGTCGACATATAAATAGGTCATATTGTGCGCAAAAAACAACGAAAGATGAAGAAATTAAGTAGTAATTAAAAATTAATGTAAATATATAAAGATAAAACTATTAAACAAGAGGTCAATGACCTTGAAGCTCTACTGATTGATTTTGATTTCAGGAAGTAGTCGCTACAGACTTGTTTTTTGAAAATCCATTTTTAACCGTGGCGGCCATCTTGAATTTCTGGCCGACCTGAAATTTTGCTAGGATCAATAAGCCATTACGAGCAACATTCCTGTGAAGTTTCATGAAAATCCGTCAAGTAGTTTCAGAGGAGTAGTCGCTACAAGTTTTCATTATATAACTCTATGTAAACAAAGATGGCCGCTGGTAGCCATGTTTAACGTCAAATCAAAACGATTTTCGACAAGGACCAACATCATGTCATACTGATCATTTTAGAAAAAGTCCCATATCAATATCTCTTACAGTTTTGAAGAAGTAGTCGCTAAACTTATTTTTTAAAAATCTATTTTTAACTGTGGCAGCCATCTTGAATTTCTGGCCGATCTGAAATTTTTCTAGGATCAATTAGACATTAAGAGCAACATTCCTGTAAAGTTTCATGAAAATCCGCCAAGTAGTTTCAGAGGAGTAGTCGCTACAAGTTTTTACTATATAACTCTATGTAAACAAAGATGGCCGCTGGCAGCCACGTTTAACGTTGAATCAAAACGATTTTTGATAAGGACCAACATCATGTCATGCTGATCATTTTAGAAAAAGTCCCATATCAATATCACTTATAGTTTTCAAGAAGTAGTCGCTACAAACTTGTATTTTGAAAATTTATTTTTAGCCGTGGCGGCCATCTTGAATTTCCGGCCGACCTGAAATTTTGCTAGGATCATTTAGACATCAAGAGCAACATTCCTGTGAAGTTTCATGAAAATCCGTCAAGTAGTTTCAGAGGAGTAGTCGCTACAAGTTTTCATTATATAACTCTATGTAAACAAAGATGGCCGCTGGCAGCCATGTTTAACGTCAAATCAAAACGATTTTCGACAAGGACCAACATCATGTCATGCTGATCATTTTAGAAAAAGTCCCATATCAATATCACTTATAGTTTTCAAGAAGTAGTCGCTACAAACTTGAATTTAAACAAGAGGCCCAAGAGGGCCTGTGGACGCTCTACTGGCTAACATGGCTCTTATAATATCAATGAAGCGAGAGACTGCTATTTATGTTTTCTTAAAAGTTTCGAGCAAAAAACAGCTTTTTAACTAAATCAAGGGCCATAACTAAAGAATCTGGTAAAGTTTGGTAACGATCAGATGAAAAATGAAGGCCCTACCATATTAACGAGGCAAAATTTAGCATTTTTAACTAAATCAAGAGCCATAACTCCTCTGTGACTGGTTTTCGAACTTGTCCGAGCTTTCATTGATATTAACAATCTGTGCAAGTTTGGTAAAGATCAAATAATAAATGAAGGTCCTAGAGTGTTCACAAGGCTTAATATGGCATTTTTCAGCAAAACAAGGGCCATAACTCCATTGAAATTATTTCGATCTTGCCGGTTTTTGAACTTGTTCAAGCTTTCATTGATATAAAGACACTGGCAAAGTTAAGTAAAGATTTGATTAATATTGAAGGCCCTAGATTGTTCACAAGGCAGATAATAGCATTTTTCAGAAAAAAAAAGGGCCATAACTCCGGTGTTAATGATCCGATTTAGCTGGTTTTCAAACTTGTTCGAGCTTTCATTGAAATTAACAATCTGTGCAAGTTTGGTAAAGATCAAATAATAAATGAAGGTGCTAGAGTGTTCACAAGGCAGAAAATGCATTTTTTCAGAACAAACAAGGGCCATAACTCTGGTGTTACTGACCGAATTCAGCTGATTTTCGAACTTGTTCAAGCTATAATTGGTATTAACAATCTGTGCAAGTTTGGTAACGATCAAATAATAAATGAAGGTGCTAGAGCGTTCAAAAGGCAGAAAACAGAAATTTTCAGAAAAAAACAAGGGCCATAACTCCGGTGAAATTATTCCGATCTGGCTGGTTTTCGAACTTGTCCGAGCTTTCAATGATATTAACAATCTATGCAAGGTTAGTAAAGATCAAATAATTAATGAAGGTGCTAGCGTGTTCACAAGGCAGAAAATGCCATTTTTCAGGGGAAAAAAGGGCCATAACTCTGGTGTTACTGACCCAATTCAGCTGATATTCGAACTTGTTCAAGCTATAATTGGTATTAACAATCTGTGCAAGTTTGGTAACGATCAAATAATAAATGAAGGTGCTAGAACGTTCACAAGGCAGAAAATAGTAATTTTCAGAAAAAACAAGGGCCATAACTCTGGTGTTACTAATCCGATTTGGCTGGTTTTCGAACTTGTACGAGCTTTCATTGATATTAACAATCTATGCAAGTTTAGTAAAGATCAAATAATAAATGAAAGTGCTAGCGTGTTCACAAGGCAGAAAATGCCATTTTTCAGAAAAAAGGGCCATAACCCTGGTGTTACTGACCCAATTCAGCTGATTTTCGAACTTGTTCAAGCTATAATTGATATTAACAATCTGTGCAAGTTTGGTAATGATCAAATAATAAATGAAGGTGCTAGAGCGTTCACAAGGCAGAAAATAGTAATTTTCAGAAAAAACAAGGGCCATAACTCTGGTGTTACTGATCCGATTTGGCTGGTTTTCAAACTTGTCCGAGCTTTCATTGATATTAACAATCTGTGCAAGTTTGGTAAAGATCAAATAATAAATGAAGGTGCTAGAGCGTTCACAAGACAGAAAATAGCAATTTTCAGAAAAAACAAGGGCCATAACTCAGGTGTTACTGATCTGATTTGGCTGGTTTTCGAACTTGTCCGAGCTTTCATTGATATTAACAACCTGTGCAAGTTTGGTAAAGATCAAATAATAAATGAAGGTGCTAGAGTGTTCACAAGGCTTAATATGGCATTTTTCAGCAAAACAAGGGCCATAACTCCGGTGAAATTATTCCGATCTGGCTGGTTTTCGAACTTGTCCGAGCTTTCATTGATATTAACAATCTGTGCAAGTTTGGTAAAGATCAAATAATAAATGAAGGTGCTAGAGCGTTCACAAGGCAGAAAATAGCAATTTTCAGAAAAAACAAGGGCCATAACTCAGGTGTTACTAATCTGATCTGGCTGGTTTTCGAACTTGTCCGAGTTTTCATTGATATTAACAACCTGTGCAAGTTTGGTAAAGATCATATAATAAATGAAGGTGCTAGAGTGTTCACAAGGCTTAATATGGCATTTTTCAGCAAAACAAGGGCCATAACTCCGGTGAAATTATTCCGATCTGGCTGGTTTTCGAACTTGTCCGAGCTTTCATTGATATTAACAACCTGTTAAAGTTTGGTAAAGATCGAATGAAAAATGAAGGCCCTATTGTGGTAACAAGACAAAAGTTAACGACGGACGGCCGGATGGACGGACGACGGACAACTCGCCATCCCATAAGCTCTGCAGTAGAGCTAAAAATCTATTTTTAGCTTTGGCGGCCATCTTGGATTTCACATCAACATGAATTTTTGCTAGGATCAACTAGACTTCATGGGGAACATTTCTGTAAAGTTTTATGAATATCCATCCAGTAGTTTCAGAGGAGTAGTCGCTACAAATAAAAGTTAACGGACGGACGGACGGCCGGACAGACAGACAGACGGACGACGGACACCGCACCACGGCATAAGCTCTGCTGATCTCTGATCAGTAGAGCTAAAAACAAGGGATGATATGGTAGTAATATAAACTATATATGTAAATCAACAAATGCCCCGTCAATTGGTATATAAACAAAGATATATAAAAACACATTATAATGATTTCTTTTAGGAAATCTAACACGAGACTAAAATTTATAGTATCAAATAACTCTTTCATAGTATTAACATTGAAACAACAACTTCAATGTTGCAATGAGTCATTTGCAAACGACCTGCTTCAAGGTTATTGATGTAATCTAATAACAAGCTGAAGCAGTTATAGATATCTCACACATACTTTATTTCATGGCAGAAACCGAAACTTAAATACACCCCCCCAGGGTAACAGGTTGATAGATGAGATAAATCACAAACAAACATTGATTCACGCTCATTAAAAGGTTTGCTATGAAAAGAATGTTTAATTAAAATGACATTCTGTTTCCATGGACTGTGTTACGATCCAGCATCAAATATTGAGAAATTGAGAATATACTTTCAGTTTCCATGGAAATGACGAAAGTATTAATATTAGAAAGGTTTACATATCAAAAGAAACCTCAAGACCACTAGTTGGATAAATGTAGAAAGTTTTATGAAGATACCAAGAGTTGGTGTGACTGACGGACTCATTTTGATAACCCTGGATACTTTATTTTGCCGGGGGCGAAAATGAAATGGGTGGGTTAGAAGTTGGAGGGGTAAATTACTTTTTGACACTGGAAATAGGCCTCCTGCCATGAGACAAATACACGCAGCCCGATGATAATCATCGTTTGTCAAAAGCAGTCATCATATTCCATCAGTGATTGTATACAAATCATGTAACTTTTACGTTACAATTCACAAACAATGGTTTCATTTTATCTTTGCAGCACAACTGTTTCTCAATAAATTCAACAATACTGGTCACATTTATTTTGTTAATTAAAATCCAAAGACTAACCTCTGTAGAAGATAGTTATGAAGCTGCGGGCCTTCATTCACTCTGAACGTCTCGGTCGCTGTCAGCAGCTCAATGTATTCCTCATCTGACAACACAGGCTTCATGGACGCCAAAAATCTGGGAGTTAGAAAAAATATCCTCATTGTTAAATGTGTATGCAGAGTATCTATGCCACAGTTCGCTGTCTATAGTTATAAATGGGCATGTTATATTACCATGTGAAATGAGCATGTTATTTTACCATGTGAAATGGACACGTTATTTAAGAACTAATTTGCATTTTTTTACGTTTTCACAGTTTAAACACTCGTAGTCGGTGGCAGATTTCACGAAGCTTGTTAGCGGTCTATGGTAAATGTGCCATCCACTACTCGAGTTTAAAACCGCTTGAATGCCGAAAACATGTGAATAAATTCTCACATTATTATCCCATCAATAAAGTACAAACAAAAAGATAATGTGCCTTAGGAGAAAGATAATGATAAAAAAATGGGAAAGGGAGACTACTGTCGGTGTATTTTCAGACAGTGGAATAGCCATTTACTATTGGGACACATTGGATGCATGCACAGTAGCTCCGCCTCATTGAAAAGTGAAGTTTAACAAAATTAGACGCTGTATTTTTCAACAAAGTATGAAGCGAATGCGATTATTTTGCAGTTTGGACTGTCTGTCATTAAAAATGGTTTGTTATGGGTTAAATAATTTTCCAGCACTTTTTATGCTATATGTATGATGGTCGAGTTTTAGTAGTGGAGGGTAGAACCACTGCAGTGCTCAAAGAAAATTATTTTAAGAGACAGGCCCAGGGCTTGTTGCTTCTGAAAATGGACAGGCCCCGATTTGAAATGGACAGGCCCTGATTTGAAATGGACAGGCCCTGATTTAAAATGGAAAAGTCCAACATTTTTTTCGTATTGGAAATGTGTCTTTATTCACTTTTATAGCACACATTAATTTTGTTACGTATGTATTAATCAAGCTCAGAACCTCCTCTGACTATATTTTTCTTTTTGCTACCACTTTATGCTCTCTGGTCAGCGGACTTATTTACCATTTCGTTAAAAATATGTTAGAATAGAATATTACATAGTTATTTATAACCAATGCAAAGGAGAGTACTAGCACTTTTGCCAAACGAAAATAATCAGAGCCGACTTGGTGAAACTGGAGCTAAACTTGGAGCCAAATTTTTAATCAGGTTTTATGAGACTATCAGAGCCTCCTCTGGCTATATTTTTTCTTTTTGTCACCACTTTCTCCAAGTAAAGAATTAGGAGCCTAGACTAGAATTCATTTAAAAGTAGGATTCCAGAAACTCCTTACACCTTAAATAATGAATAGAAATATACTTTATATCTGTATTTATACATATACTGAGTATATATATTTTTCTTTCCATCAACATGTATTTGTAAAGGACAATTTTTCTTATTTGATAATGTAAAAAAAAATAAAAAAATAAAATAAAAAAAAATCCGAAATTATGTACCATCCTAACTACTATGACACCGCACTTTTACGGCCCGAACATTTCACAAACATTCAATCGAAATACCATCAATAACGATTTTTTTTCATGCATTAGTGTGTTTTTAATGACAAAAACGGTATTTCTTACCACAAACGAAAGAAAACACAACCCTAATAGCAGAATAATGAGTTTTATGTCAACAACTGTCGACCTCAAAGTTGTGACAAACTGCCGACACGAAGCCAGGCAAAATATTCGAACTTCTTATTGTTTCAATGTGTGTATAACACATTTTAATTACTTTATTGCAAGTGTTTTCACAGTTTACAATACACATGGGAGTATTTTGTCTTGAGGAACTTGAGCTTGAGATCCAGTAAAACTGATTTTTTTGGGGATTTTTTTTTTTTTTTTTAGACAGGCCCGACGGGCTCCTCGTCTGCAAAATGAGACAGGCCCGGAATGGATTTCGAGGAGCCCCGGGCGTCGGGCTATCCTATTTCTTGAGCACTGACCAGTACTGTATACCTCTCGCCATCCACGAGAATCAACACTTTCTCACTTGCAAGTCAAGCTCCCAGTGGGATTCGAACCTGCAGTGGTGAGAGATCAAAAGGATTCAGTGTCTTTACCCAGGACAGTATCAACATTATAAATGGGCAGTTCATAATGTGTACGCCAACGTGTACCAACTACCATTTGAAATGACGTAATGTTATTACTGAATGATCCAGTAATACGCCTCCTAGAAAGGTGAAGTTTATTCAAAATTGGACGCCTTTTTTTCAACATAAAGTATCAATTGTGTTAACTATTTTAACAATGTGCAATGGCTTTCATTATAAGTGGAAATGTTATTCCACCATCCATTATAAATGAACAGTTTACAATGTTACGCCAACGTGTACGGACTACCGTTTTAAATGAGGTAATGTTATTTCACCATCCAATGTAAATGAACAGTTTACAATGTTATGCCATCGTGTACTGACTACCGTTTTAAATGACGTAATGTTATTTCACCATCCAATGTAAATGAACAGTTTACAATGTTACGCCACAGTGTATGATAACCATTTTAAGTGATGCAATGTTATCTGAGACTGTAAATATTGAATGACCCAGGAATACGAGGGCTGGTTCAGGTCATATACCGATGGAAGTAAGTCGGCTATCATAAGTAAGTCAAGAACATATTTGCTTTAGGTTCTGATTGATTAGGCAAAGATTAGATAGAGGAATGCGGCCATCAACCAGAACATGACATGTCACTGAGTGTATGTATATCAACAACTTGAAATGATAACAGGACATTACGCAAAAGCGACAAACTTTTCACACTTTAAACTGTCATAGGACAAAAAAAATGAAAAAGAATAACAAGTCAGTAACTAGAAGTGTGGTTTACAGAACACGTCGTGTGTCGCCTGCTATGTGCTTATTTCAGCAAGGACAATCAAACTATAAACCGTATAAAGTTTCATGACCATAGGTCAATATTTTGCTTTAAGTTATGAGCTTGGTTAGGTTACAGTTTAAAAGTATTATGAAAAGTGGCATTACTTTGCCGAAAAGAAAGTCAGAGTTATTGGACATGTGCAAAGACATTTCTTGGGATAAGATGACGATGTGTTTAAAGTTTCATGAACATACATGTAGGTCAAATACTCTTCAAGTTAATGTCAGTTATGAGTTTGGTTAGGTTGCAGGTCAAAGTTTTATGAAAAGGGGCATAACTCTGCCAAAATGATAGTCATAGTTACTGGACTTGTGTAACAACAGTCCTTGACATATAAGATGAAGACCTGTGCGAAGAAAATTATATTCAAGCAATTGTTTCTAAAAAGAACAGTCGAAATCAGTTCAGAAGTTCTTGAGAAAGTTTTTTTTATTTCAGTTATGGCAGCCATCTTGGAAGTAAAGTTGTTTTTTTAAACAGGTGAAAACTTTTGGTTTTAAAGGGACACATGGCAATCTTGATATTTTGAAAACTCACGGCGTCCAGTTAGTTTTTCTAAATAACATGCAATATTTCAATCATTAATAATAATTATACGAATAGTATAAACCAAATTGTTTATGTATAATACTGACTTTTGATAATACTGCACCAATAATATATTTCAACATTTGGTAAAAATAACATAGAAAATTGAAAACACAAAATTTTATTTAATGATATGCAAGCCGGTTTAAAGTCAAAATGTTTCTTGATAAATAAGTAGAGTCGCTAATATTGAGCCTTGAGAAAAACATCAAGATTGCCGTCTGTCCCTTTAAAAGAGTAGATATTTTAGAATATAATGATCATCTCTAAATAAGATTTTTGTTTAAAGTTTTCCATATATCTATAAGATAAACAAACATGAGAACCCTGGGGTCAGGGCCATTTTTCACCCTGGGGACCTTATTTGGAGCATGTCCATTATTTCTGGAAGAAAGACTGTCCAATGGTTTAAGATTTTTGCCTATGAATCTCTATATTCGAACTATGGACCTCCGGGTTGGGGCCATTTTTATCCCCCGAAACTTTATTTCAATACAATATTTAGGCTACATAGAAATCTACTGTACATCATTGTGAAACAAGGTAAATGATTGAATTGGATTTTATAGTCGCACCAACAGCTAAGGTCATATGGCGACTTTCTAGCTTTCACTGGTGGAGGAAGACCCCAGGTGCCCCTCCGGGCAATTTTCGTGTACGGCCGGGCACCTGGGTAGAACCACCGACGTTCCGCAAGCCAGCTGGATAGCTTCCTCACATAAAGATTCCTAGGCCCCTGAGGGATCGAACCTACAGCGGTGAGGGGCAAGTGATAGCAAGTCAGAGACTCTAACCACTCGGCCACGGACGCGCCCCAAGGTAAATGAAAGCTTTGCATAGAAAACTTCATATTTATCCATGATTCACCATTTTATTTATACTTTGTATTATGTATGCACATCAATGATGGAGAGAGCTACTTAATATTAGTGTGATTTAAAGAGGAAGCAATTATAATTTCCATATATATCATGTAAGATTCTAAAAGGCTTTATATTATAATCAGCATAAGACCCTGTTACGGTATAACCATGTGACAGATGGTGGATGCAAAATACCAAGTGCATGTGTACTAGCTGTACAGTTTGATACATGCATTTAGTATTGAATGTATTGAATGTTGTTTAACGACTCATCAACACAGTATAGGTTATTTAGAGCAGCCCCGGAGAGGGGAAGGATACATAGGAATCCAGGAACCGTGCCCTACTCTTACTATCAAATAGATTCCTTTAACGTGCTCGGAGGATAGACCGATACATGGGACTGCCCGGTTTACGTCCCCATCCGACGGACGGGGCTAAGGGAAAGTGTCTTGCCCAAGAACACATTGACGAAACTCAGTGGCACCACATGCATTTAGTATTAAAGGATCTGTTGGCTATCCTTTGGGCGTTTTCTCATTCATTAAACACTAGTCAAACATAATTTTTTCTTCTGAAAACCCCACTAAATATTGATAAACATAAATGTAACAAGATTGCCATGTATTCATTTGAACGGTGTTCATCAGGGTTTTTTTTCTAAACAAATCTAACACTTTAAATAAAAGTTCTAATTCATTCCATGGATGAGTGGTTCAAGCCTCTGACTTGAATTGAATTGGGTTTTATGTATGGCCTACCAACACATGAAATGTTATATGGCGCCCAACAGGAATGAACATGCCAGGCTCATCCTCCATTTACATCAAGATAAAATATGGAGGATGGGCCTAGAACCGTCTCACTTGCAGAACTGGGTGTGGGGGGTGGTGGGAGGGGGTTGTGAAGTGATGAAGCTATCCAGTTTGCTTGCCGAACGTGGTGATTCTACCCAGGTGCCCGCCTGTGCACGAAAATTGCTCAGAGGGGCACCTGGGTTCTTCCTCCACCAATGGAAGCTGGTAAGTCGCCATATGACCGTTGCTGTTTGTGCGACTATAAAATGTAATTCACGATAAAAATGTCATGACATTCATAATACGGTATTAGCACAGTTTTTGTTGTTCAGTCCCGTTTGAATTCACCATACATGTATATTTGGAATGGAATCCGACGTAACATGCCTAAATTAACCCTGGGGCATTACCTAGTATAGCATATATTACAATGCAGAATGGATTTCATTGTTAATAAGGGGTTTGTTCAGGCCCTTTGGAATAGAAAATATCCCTATTTGTACATTTTGAGTCAGACCCCTTTTATGACCCCTTGAAAAGCCTAAACCCTCTAACACTAATTTCTAAACCAGCCTAAGTCCATGAAATATATGAAGTAAGTTTTGCTTGTTTGAATTATGTTTTACACCAAATTTAGCACATGTTAGGCCATATATGAAGGTTGTTTTCTTTGTGGTAGAGGCAGACCGCCCCGTTTTTCCTGAGTATACCTCCCACCATCCGTAAGAATCGACACTTTTTCACTTGACAAATTGAGCTGCCAGTGAGATCTGAACCTGCAGCGGTCAGAGGCGATGGAAGTAAGCTTATATTCCCAAATACCAACATGTTAAACAATAAATCACAGAAATACCAATTTGATTATGTGTTTTTAAATCAGTGTTTGTAAACTTCAAGTGATATATTTCTCTCGATTTGGACCACAAAAACAACGTTAATAAACTGATAAACTGAATTGCTGTTTTATGATTAATCACTGTTTTACAGTAATAAACATGCAGAATACCACTTTAGGCCCAGCAGATTTTCTAAAGACTACCTAAACAGTGATATTTTGAAAGGAGGTTTAGACTGAAACCATAAAGACAAACTTAGCGTAACAGCTCCTCAGCATAAGTCAAGCATAATGTATAAAAAGTCTGAATGACAAAAGCTATACGCTGATAGTAGTGAGGCATGACTAGATTTCTGAATAATCAGTTTGCATTTAACACATTAAAGGGACTAAAGGCGATCTGGAACATTAAAGGGACGGTAGGCGATCTGGAACATTAAAGGGACTATAGGCGATCTGGAACATTAAAGGGACGGTAGGCGATCTGGAACATTGAAGGGACGGTAGACGATCTGGTACATTGAAGGGACGGTAGGCGATCTGAAACATTGAAGGGACGGTAGACGATCTGGAACATTAAAGGGACTATAGGCGATCTGGAACATTAAAGGGACGGTAGGCGATCTGGAACATTAAAGGGACGGTAGACGATCTGGAACATTAAAGGGACGGTAGGCGATCTGGAACATTAAAGGGACGGTAGGCGATCTGGAACATTGAAGGGATGGTAGACGATCTGGAACATTAAAGGGACTATAGGCGATCTGGAACATTAAAGGGACGGTAGGCGATCTGGAACATTGAAGGGACGGTAGACGATCTGGAACATTAAAGGGACTATAGGCGATCTGGAACATTAAAGGGACGGTAGGCGATCTGGAACATTGAAGGGATGGTAGACGATCTGGAACATTAAAGGGACTATAGGCGATCTGGAACATTAAAGGGACGGTAGGCGATCTGGAACATTAAAGGGACGGTAGGCGATCTGGAACATTGAAGGGACGGTAGGCGATCTGGAACATTAAAGGGACTATAGGCGATCTGGAACATTAAAGGGACGGTAGGTGATCTGGAACATTGAAGGGACGGTAGGTGATCTGGAACATTGAAGGGACGGTAGACGATCTGGAACATTAAAGGGTCGGTAGGCGATCTGGAACATTGAAGGGACGGTAGACGATCTGGACGAGTGATTGTTGTCAATCATAATACAAATGAAAATCCATAAAGTGTGCTTCAGCGTCATTAAAATTTGCATATGCATTAAATTAAGCCGCATGTTACCTTTGGTTTAACTAGAACTGTAATACCCCATGATCGGGGCTTTCACTATATGGGGAAGAATGTTAGCAGTCTTTGCTAACGATAAGACGAATGATATTATCATACATAGACATAATTTTAGAAAACAATCGTCATAATGATTTTATAAATTATTAACTATGTCTTTTTTTGCTTTTTGTAACTGATAGTTATAAGCAGAAAAATGCAGAATTTATAATTGTGTAATAATGATGTCTTCTGTTAGAGGGTATGATCCTTTTGTTGGGATATAATGGGGTATAATAGACAAGAAATGTGGAAATTTTCACGAAAACCATCCTTCTATTTCAAGTAAAGTCACATTGAACTTGACCTCAGTGACCCCAAATGCAATCCTAAGCTTTCCATATAAGCTACCTTCCCTGCAAGTTAGATTGCAATACCTTATTCCTAACAAAAGTTATTTAGCGGAAAACGTTTTTCTATTTTTAGCAACAGTGACTTTGACCCCAAATGCATCCCAAGCTTCCTTTCCATATAAGCTACCTACCCTGCAAGTTTCATCATACAACCTAACAAAAGGTATTGATCGGACAACATTGTGGGGGTGGGGGGGAGCTAAAAAATGTCTTAAAGCCTTAAAGCATCATATCAATTAATACTAATGATTATACATCAAACTAGCAGAGTCATCTTGTTTTCCAGACTTAACTATACCATTAACAATAATTAAACCGTATGGAACATGGGGCCTCCCGTCCCTTTAATGCAATATACAACCAGTGTTAATGGTGTCTGGTTATCATATACTGTTGAAGCTGTGCATAAATCAGCTAAAATCATAACAACATTACAAGCATGATTTTGTTTTTATGTACAATTATAACTCTGTTTCAACACAACATTCCTCGTTTACGTCTTATGCTTTTTAAAACGTTCAGTAGTCATCAGTTCCATGTACTAGGTTTATGAACATTTTACAATCAGAATGTTCACCAGTTCAAGGTTGGATGATAAGTTTGACTGCGTAAATGCTTTTCAAAGTTACGGAAGGAAAAACCCAATTGTTTACAGACGGACCGTTATGGGGGCACTCCACAGTTTAATGTACATTTCTCAATCATCAAACCCATGACAACCTCTTAGCCTGAATCCTTGAGCAAAAATAAATCACATCATCATTGTGACATACATTTCTGAGAAGACAATAAAATTACCCATGTTTCCATACCAAATAAAAGTATCAAAAAGCATTTTCTGTACAACTTTAGTCCCATTTCTTAAAGATTACCCCACCCCTTAAAACATGCTAAAAATGCAATTTTAGCAATATTTCAAATGTCAATAAATAAAAATAAAAAAAATTCCCACACATATCAGGGTCATGTCATCACTCATAATGCTCTTGCATATCAGGAAATGCTAAATTTTACATACCTAGTCCGGCATTTTAAAAAGTTATTCCACGCTGATCTCTTCGTCAGTGAAAATCAACCATTTTAACTACTTTTAGGAAGTTTTTGATTGGTTCACATTTTTCTATTTATAGCCTCCAAAAAAACCAAAGAATGCATATTCCAATACACCAAAATAAACTTAGAAGTAATCAAAACTGAAAAAAACTTCAAACATGTGCTTCATAATTATTATAAAGACCATCCATGGACCTAAAAGATGCTTAGTTGATTTCTTTCTGATTTACACCATGGACATTCATGCGAAACTGAGGACTGCCCCCTATGGAACGAGCGATAACTACCCACTTCCCTTTTTTTCAACACAAGCAAATTGCAGCTTCAGGGTCAACGGATAATGTAATTTTACGACTATAAAAACCAATGTGTATATATATGCCAGCTTCTAACATATTTGTGTTAATTGCACATATTCACTTGATGTTATTTGTTAGTATTGTGGCTGCTGTTATTAGAAGACCTTGTGGAAGATATGTTTGTATAATCTAAGTTAATGAGTTCGATCTTCACCAAATAAAGTGTGTTTTTTGTTGTTGTGTAGATAGTTATAAAGTTCTTTATTAGAGAATGTTTGCAAGCAATCCAAAAAACACTTGTGGTGCACCTGTTTTACTCCCCTTCACACCACCCACGCAATGTTTTACAGGGTGGGGATCTCAATGATTTCCAAGTTATGACCGAGGGGCTATGTCCGCAGGGATGGGGAAGCAACCCAGTGTCTATGCTGGTTGGATGGTTGTATCTGTATGTTCATGCCCAGTAAGTGTATATATGGTTATAGGGTGGGGATCTCAACAGTTACTAATTTATGACTCAGGGGGCCCACCCACACCCTCATGTTTCACCTCTTGTGACCCCCTGGACGGGTCCAATTCTGACCCCAGGGTCACCATTTGAGCAAACTAGGTATAAGACTACTAGACGATATTACATACAACATATCTAAGCTGCAGCCTTTTTTGTTTCGGAGAAGATTTTGAAGTGTTTACTTCTATGTAAAATGACATTTTTTACCAATTCAGCGGCCATAATTTTGTCAAAATGCAAGGAAGAGTTATGGGGATTGTTGGATAAGGTGCAGAATTTGATGGGAAACGTTAGTATGAAGTTTTAATGCAACAGCTTCAGTAGTATTGAAGTTATAAATCTATGCACAACAGGGCTTGCACTGGCTATTTTTTTCTTTGCGCAACTACTTTCGCCAAATGAAAAAAATTAGAGCCAAATTGAAAACATTGGAGCCAAATATTTTCATATTGGCACAAACTTGTCAGTGCTCACACTGGCCAGTTTCAATTAAAAATGAGTGAGTGCCCTCTCAAATTTTGATTTTTTATATCTCTTTAGGTAACCCTTTTTCTAGATAAATAAATGATTACACTTCGAAAATAGACAAAAACAATACTAAAGTTTTACTTCTTTCATTTTAACAAATTGTTTTATTTCCCAATCCATGCAAATTATATGTTCAGTACACTGTAATGAATTTTATAATCAGGTAAACCAAGCATCTAGTGTATGATTGAGTCATAGATAGATAGCAGAGGTGTTATGTGTGACTGAGGTATTATGTAATAACACAAAAAGAGAAACAGCAAAACAAAAATAAATAATTTAAATTTTAGTCTGTGGGGTTGAACTGTTATAGGACAAATTATCTTACAAAACCTCGCAATTATAGGAAGAAAATCATTCAGCAAAGTGTGTATACATTGTCATATTATTATAAAAATATAAGACAATACATGTGCGATGTTTTAATCCGTTTTTATAAACTTACAACTATGAAAAACGATCTTGTTTACTCTGTCGGCCGCCATTTTTAATTTCTGTGTTGGTCATATGACTAGCATGTGATCAAGAAAGAATAGATTATATTGTAAATAAAAAAATAAATAACAATAATTCAGTTAGTTATACTTTTAATTGAAACAGTTATAAAACAAATATACTGACAATGGTCAACTGATCAGTACGTAAACTTGGTCGATTAATTAGGTGTTTAAAAAATGAAAGTAGAATTCTGTAAAGTAAATGCAACGGATTCTCTGATTGGCTTACCGCATATGTGGATAAATAACACCGTTTCTAATTGGCTGCATTTGTAATTAGATCTTGCAATCTTAGCTGTGTACTCGAGGTGTGATTATTGGACAATGGTCATGCCAATTATCGAACTAACAAACACTAATTAGCAAACATGTAGGTATTTCACAGCTGGGGGATTGAGACAGGATTACAGGATGTTTATTGAGTCACTGGTCACTGTGGTCCAATAGTCAATTTTACAGTAATTGGTCATGCGTAAGATGCGTGTTAGACTGGGTATTGGTTTTTTACTCGCTTCGAGTGTCCTCTATAGAAATAATTAACGCTGTACCCGTCTTTATCTGGGTCGAAAATGCTTGTGTAATTGAGAAAAAAAAGGATGTTGATTCTTTTGCGCAAATCACTTTCGCAAATTTGTTTTTTCTTGCGCCACATTTCATTCTTATGCGCATTTGGCGCTATTTGCGCATCCTAGTGCGAGCCCTGCACAAAAACTTAAGGTGAAGCTGGGTCGCCGACAACATGGTGAGTAGGATAGCTCTCACTATTCTTCGGATAGTCAAGCTAAACATTAATGTAAATATTATGACATTGTATGTGTTTGTTTATGGTAGACTGCATTCTGGGAATGTTACACTTCAGTTCCTGTTTGATTTATGCATATACATGTATCATTCGCAACATTTCGTACACTGCTTCGCAGCATTATTCGATAGTAAATCGAAGGTTTCCATATTGGTAACGTCATTGCGCCTAAGATTCCCGCAAAAAAAAAAAAGTTACCATCCAAATTTTGCAATGTCATTTAGCAGATTGCTCCATCAATAGTTTATTTACATGAAAGCAGTGATAAAACCTTCATCTGTATTGTAAAAATCAAACATTCAACGCAAATTAAACATCAACACCTGTGGCTAACGGCCATACTGTTTACATAGCAACAGTGCACTATAATCTGTAACGTTGCCATCCGGCGATCAAAATATCTCGATTTTGAACATACCGAAGAGTCGTTATTCACACGAGGCGTGATCCCGAAGAATGACGTGATTGGCCGAGTTTTCACAATTGTTGCATCTATGTAACAATCTGGCACTGATCCCTCGTAGTTGCTCTTGCACACCAGAACAGTCCAGTCTGTTAAAGACATGACACTGTGATGAAAAAGATCACGGACATTTAACGGTTAGAGACGATAACAAACATGTTAATCCTCTGCTTTGGAAAATGTTTTTTGAGGCCCTGACATAACTGTAAGACTACAATGTGCAATGTTTCTTATAATTGCAAAATTTGTTCATCTATTTTTCAAATAGAAACATTTAAATCTGGCAGATTTAAAAAGAAATAAACCTGCTAGTTCATCAATACCATTTTTTCTAAAAATCTTGAAATTAATCATGCTGATATTGTCACACATACAATTTAGAAATAATTAAGAATCGGGTTTAAAATTGTTTGTCGGGGCCTCATAATATAACAGTACATACCAATCTCCAATTTTGTATGAAAATCATCATCACACTTGCCAAAATACATGTGAAAAGCAAGTATAATAATGCTCCTGTTTTTTCTATAGGCTGGTGTTTTGCCTTTAAACAGAATATCCTTGTCATCCAATAAATCCAGACTTCAACAAATACTAATATACATGTAGTGTTGGAAGGCAGCAGGAGCACCAGGCTCAGCATTCATGTCAGACATTAAAGGTGTTTTGTAGTATTACCAATTAAAGATGAACGGCCACCCTTTTCGTAGTATTACCAATTAAAGGTGAATGGCCACCCTTTTTGTAGATTAAAGGTGAACGGCCACCCTTTTCGTAGTATTACCAATTAAAGTTGAATGGCCACCCTTTTCGTAGTATTACCAATTAAAGGTGAACGGCCATCCTTTTTGTAGTATTACCAATTAAAGGTGAACGGCCACCCTTTTTGTGGTATTATCAATTAAAGGTGAATGGCCACCCTTTTTGTAGTATTATCAATTCAAGGTGAAAGGCCACCCTTTTTGTAGTATTACCAATTAAAGGTGAAGGGCAACCCTTTTTGTAATATTATCAATTAAAGGTGAATGGCCACCCTTTTTGTAGTATTACCAATTAACAAATTTAACTCTTCAACATCATATGAACATTTCTTGATAGTCCCGGAGAGAAACGTATATTTAAAACTGCTATTAAGTTATATGTAAAAAAAAGTATTATTTGCATGAGGTAGATACTACTTTTTCCATTTCGGGAAATGAGGTCAATCTGACTTGAATAGCTGCACAACTATTGCCAAATTATTGATAAATACATTTACCTGTGGATTAATTTACCTGTTCAAAGTTTTCTAGTCATCAAATAAATTATTTTTCTCGCTTTTCACAGATATCGCAATGTGTAAATTGTAAATATCTATTGCTGTGTACTGATTTCGATTTAAATAAACATAAACATGTTCATGACACAAAACACGGCCGGAGAACTTTAATACATTTATGTCTGCTAATAATTTTTCAGTCAACCAAAACTGTGCAATAAAGAATTCTGGCTTGGAGATTATTCAAAAATTTGAACATCTCTATAGATGGTTACTGTGATACAAGATCTCACTCATATTTACAGTTCTTGTAGTGACATATCAGTAGGGTGTATATACAGCTGGTTACTGTGATACAATATCTCACATTACAGTTCTTGTAGTGACATATCAGTAGGCTGTATAATACAGATGGTTACTGTGATACAAGATCTCACATTACAGTTCTTGTAGTGACATATCAGTAGGCTGTATATACAGATGGTTACTGTGATACAAGATCTCACATTACAGTTCTTGTAGTGACATATCAGTAGGCTGTATATACAGATGGATAAGAACTACAGTAATCAATGGTAGGGTGTATATACAGATAAGAACTACAGTAATCAATAGTAGGGTGTATATACAGATAAGAACTACAGTAATCAATGGTAGGGTGTATATACAGATAAGAACTACAGTAATCAATGGTAGGGTGTATATACAGATAAGAACTACAGTAATCAATGGTAGGGTGTATATACAGATAAGAACTACAGTAATCAATGGTAGGGTGTATATACAGATAAGAACTACAGTAATCAATGGTAGGGTGTATATACAGATAAGAACTACAGTAATCAATGGTAGGGTGGATATACAGATAAGAACTACAGTCATCAATGGTAGGGTGTATATGCAGATAAGAACTACAGTAATCAATGGTAGGGTGGATATAAAGATAAGAACTACAGTAATCAATGGTGTGGTGTATATACAGATAAGAACTACAGTAATCAATGGTAGGGTGTATATACAGATAAGAACTACAGTAATCAATGGTAGGGTGTATATCCAGATAAGAACTACAGTAATCAATGGTAGGGTGTATATACAGATAAGAACTACAGTAATCAATGGTAGGGTGTATATACAGATAAGAACTACAGTGATCAATAGCAGGGTGTATATACAGATAAGAACTACAGTAATCAATGGTAGGGTGGATATAAAGATAAGAACTACAGAAATCAATGGTAGGGTGTATATACAGATAAGAACTACAGTAATCAATGGTAGGGTGGATATAAAGAGAAGAACTACAGTAATCAATGGTAGGGTGTATATACAGATAAGAACTACAGTAATCAATGGTAGGGTGTATATACAGATAAGAACTACAGTAATCAATGGTAGGGTGTATATACAGATAAGAACTACAGTAATCAATAGCAGGGTGTATATACAGATAAGAACTACAGTAATCAATGGTATTAGCCAGCCAACCGTGCAGCCGTCTTTTGCACGGCCGTTTTAGAAAAATCGCGGCCAATGTTTGAGGGAGTGGGTGTGGTAATTTTTTGTTGCTCAGCAACACTTCCAAATTCTTACTTTCTCAATATTGTCATGTTTTGTATACTTTTATAGAAGAAATATGACCTAAAATGTATTTTGTCACCTTTATCTGTAAAAATAAATAACCCCAGAGACACCCACTTGCCGCGATTTGTCGCGTGTTAGCAACTTATTTTGCACACCCTGTTTGCATATTTGCACACCCAGTTCTTGAATTTCTGCCTAATGCACTGGTAGGGTGTATATACAGATAAGAACTACAGTAATCAATAGCAGGGTGTATATACAGATAAGAACTATAGTAATCAATGGTAGGGTGTATATACAGATAAGAACTACAGTAATCAATGGTAGGGTGTATATACAGATAAGAACTACAGTAATCAATGGTAGGGTGTATATACAGATGGATAAGAACTACAGTAATCAATGGGCTGATGAATGGGTCTACAATTACACACAAGTATTGACCATGAGTTTTTTATATCGGCCATTTCTTCATTCAGCTCATACACCAGCTGTAGTGAGTTGTTTGGTTGAATGATGTTTAAAGTGACACATGGCAAGCATGATTTGTTTAAAATGGTCGGTGTCCAGTTAATTCTTCAACTGTCCAGTTAGTTCGTCAAATGTCAAGTTAGTTCTTCAACATAACTTGCATTTTTGTAAGGCCAAAAAAAACAAATAGGTGCATGCATGCATGTTCAAAAAATATAGTGTAGGTCGTTAGGTTTTTTTTGTTTGTTTTTGTTTGAGCAAGATATAACTGTGAGATCATAAACCCCATACAAGCTGAAGATACAAATGAAAGTTTCACTGTGATGTTGTCAGTTTACTTTGATGTAAGACCGTCCCAGTGAAATTACGCATTCCTGTTACAAATAATAGGACACATTAACCTAGAAGACCTTTGTTTAACATGCATTTTACTAATAAGTTTAATAGTTAATTAGCATCGCACTGATTATGTGAAAAAAAAAAGTTAAACGCTGAATGTATTGTATGACATTCCAGGCAAATCATATGGCTTACCTAAATAGTTTCCACTTTTGCTGCGTAATTTTGTAATAATTTGCATAGTTATACCACTAGTGCCCAGTGGATTACAGAAAATATAGAATGGTTTTATGTTTCACTTCCATGATCATGTAAGCTATGTGATAAATCATTGTTCGGAACATACTGAACAATTTTAATTTTTGTATAAAAAGTTTTAGGGTCGGTCGGACCACCGGAAACATGGGTGTGTTTTTTTTTGCCTAATCATTATTAATTATAAAGACTAGTTCAGAGCAAATTGAGCTTTAACTGTTGATAATATTGCACCAACTTCACCAAGAATATATTTTAATGTTCGATAAAAACATCAAGAATTCCGCGTGACCCATTGACTTCATTTTCAGCATATTTTAGGCACATTTATGGTTGATTTTTAACTTGTCTAGAACTTGTCAATAATCAGTCTAGAACTTGTCTATAGCCAGCTAGAACGTGTCTATAACCAGTCTAGAACTTGTCAATAACCAGTCTAAAACTGGTCCGTACCAGTCTAGACATTGCCTATAACCAATCTAAAACTCGCCAATAACCAGTCCAAAACTCGTCACTAACTAACCAGTCTAGAACTTGTCAATAACCAGTCTAGAACGTGTCAATAACCAGTCTAGAACTGGTCAATACCAGTCTAGAACTCGCCAATAACCGGTCTAGAACTTGTCAATAACCAGTCAAGAACTTCAATAACCAGTCTAGAACTCATCAATAACTGGTCTAGAACTTGTCAATAACCAGTCTAGAACTCATCAATAACCAGTCTATAACTTCAATAACCAGTCTATAACTCATCAATAACCGGTCTCGAACTTGTCAATACCAGTCTAGAACTTGCCTATAACAAGTCTTGAACTCCCCAATAACCGGTCTAGAATGTGTCAATAACCAGTCTAGAATGTGTCAATAACCAGCCTAGAACTTGTCAATAACCAGTCTAGAACTTCAATAACCAGTCTAGAACTTATCAATAACCAGTCTAGAACTTGTCAATAACCAGTCTAGAACTCATCAATAACCGGTCTATAACTCATCAATAACCAGTCTATAACTCATCAATAACCGGTCTAGAACTGGTCAATACCAGTCTAGAACTTGCCTATAACAAGTCTAGAACTCGCCAATAACCGGTCTAGAATGTGTCAATAACCAGCCTTGAACTTGTCAATAACCAGTCTAGAACTCATCAATAACCGGTCTAGAACTTGTCAATAACCAGTCTATAACTTCAATAACCAGTCTATAACTCATCAATAACCGGTCTAGACCTTGTCAATAATCAGTCTACAACATGTCTATAACCAGTTATTTATCTGTACTGAGCTATGACAGATTATAAATGTACCTGTAGGTGAAGTGTAACATTCAGTGTAAGGCACATATATAAATCATTGGTGTTGATAACAAATCTGCGTCACAACAGAACTGATTTTACCCCTAAATATGGTTACCCGGCTTATGACAAAATCAAATTACGCAATACTAAATGCTAAGAAGGTCTATAATACAGTACAGTTTTGTTCTACATTTTATTTTTTTATTACTATACTGTTATTAAGTTTTTCAAACATGTCCTAGTTTTCCATCCTTACAGTGGCTTATGGTTTCAGTTGTCATTTTTAATTGATCCCCATTTTAAATATATATGTAGATATAGTCAATCTGATTTGTGACTGCAGGTGCCGTGAGCATAATTGTATATATAATATGTTACATCTTTAATCAAAACATATATTCCTTATTTTGTATAACATGATTGTTGTGTATTTTACATATTTAAGGTCATTGGGTCATAAGATAACTAGAAACTAAACGACACTTATCACTTTGTAAACAGTACACAACCCAATCTAGAAGGGAATTTATTTTTCAGATTCAGAGGTCAATAAGTCGATACTTTCACTTTTTTATTTATATTTTTTTCCAAATTTCCAATGTATGTGGTGGGGGTAGCTCGTTAGGGGTAGAGCCTCAAGGCCACTGGGTTACTCCACTTCTTTTGGCAAGACACTTCCCTAGCCTAGTCAGTCTAATAGGGACATTTACTGGGTGTTCATAGTATCATAGTCTAATCTCTGAACATTTAAAGAACCATAGGAATATATTTGAAGGAAGAATAGGGCACCGTTCCCCAATTCCTATGTATGCTTCCCCTCGCTCTCCGGCAATAAAGTTAAGGTCATATTACTTGCAGAAGTCGAGGTCATTACTTGAAATGTAGTACCCAACGTAATAGTGTATTTCAAGATTGGCTGACTATATTGCAACAGGATTAGAAAATGTGCAGCCGGAGCAGGGCTCGAACCTGGGACTACTGTGTTGTTGCTCTACTATATTAATCTGCCTGCTAAATATATGTACCATGACACAAAAAAGGGATCGGGGGGAGGGTAGCACCAGGCATGCGCCCCGTTAAATCTGAAAAGTTATGAAAATGCATACCTGTATGTAAAAAATGTGTTTTTGCTTTTTTTTTCTTGTTTGTGTTTTTGTTTGCTTATTGTTTTTTTTAAATGTTGTGCCCCCACCCCTAATCTCAAATCCTGTATTCGCCCCTGCATAAAACCACAGACATGTGACTCAGTGACCATTGTTTTTATCTGAGTTGTTATGGCATGTGATCAAATGTAAATTTAACTATGACCGCTTTTTACAATCAGTTACATTTATTCAGCAAAATAACAAATAATGTCATGCACTTTAGTGCCACGACTCTCAAGGCTGCGGGTTGAAATCCCACAGCGAGTTTGACTTCTAAGTGAGAAATTGTCAATTCTTATGAATGGTGGGAGCTATACAGTGCGGTTCTGTTCAGGAATAAAATGTGCTGGAAAATGATGTTAAAGTTTGAACGTCATTCAAACATACATTAAACAAATGATTTCACCATATTCAAAATTAAAATATCAAGGGTTCAGTGCAAAACTATTGTAACTACACTGAGTACATATGAATAAAGAAGGAGATACAATAGTTTTGCACTGACCCCTTGGTATGCAGAATCCTGAAATTAGTACCCCTCATTATCAGGTTCAACATTTTGAAAAATGGGCTGGGGCCGAAAGTGGCGCAATCATTGTATGACTCATGATCGTATGAGAAGGGACGCAATCATCGTATGTGTCAATCATTATCCATTATCTTTCCAGATTATAGATCATGAATATAATGACATTGCAGACAATAACTCGGGTGTTCTTCACAGGTCAGTAGGCAAGATATCCACGATGTTTTGACTGATTTCTTTGAGTAGTTTTTATATAATTATCTTAAAAATTCCCTTCAACTTCGTTCTGTGCTATGACACTCCAACTTATACATCTGAATGGTGAATCTAAGCCATACCTTTTAATTTAAGAATTTTCTTACAGAAACTGTAAAACCAAAATGTGAAGTAATTTTTTCAATAATAGAACGGTCAACCCTTGGAATATACTTGAAGAAAGCAATGCTGCTACTGCTAAGGGTTTTGGGTAGACTGGGAGGAGCACCGAGTACCAAGTGCTAATCATGGTAACATACTTTCCCTAATGATAATAAAATGCTAAGAGGGTGCTTTTATAAAATTAAGTTATTAGAGTTATACAAAAGATCGAAAATTTATTTATTGAATTTAATTCTATAAGGGGAGCGCTTCTATTAGGCAAAAAAAAAAAACCTGTGTTTCCGGTGGCCCGACCGACCCTATTTTTAAGGGGCTGACCATAAAACTTTTTATGAAAAAAAACTAAATAAAAAAATAAAATATATATTATTATTAACAATGATCTATCACAATATATCGAGGAAAACTGACCTCACAGAGAAATTTCAGTTGTATCATCAACTTGTATGGGGTTTATGAGATAAATACATGTAGAATCTCACATTATCTTGCTCTGAAACAGTTTTTAAAAATGTCTACCGACCTACCCTATTTTTTTAGAGCATGCAATAGGAAACACACCTATTTTTTTTGGCCTTACGGGAAATATAGTAAGCAATATATTCAGTATTAAAGAAATTCCAATCACATGGTGTCGGACTGACATTATTATGTTAGCTTGAGATTGGTGATAAGAATGTTATCAGAGCTGACCAGGTCAGTCATACAACTGACCACAATCATACCTTTCACCCATATACACACCTGTCCAGAGTTTTATTTAGGTCAGGTATGGGTAAGCGTGGTAAAAGAGGCTCAAAGTAGTAACTCGGGTAGTTCCCGTTCCCTCGTAGCAGACCAAGCATCAGTGCCCACATCTGTAAATATAGAAAAAAATATTTTTTATAACATTATTAACAGTCTATTAAATCATTTTGGAATTATTTTATTTTTAGAATTTTGCGATTCTTGGTTTCAAGAAACTCATACTCAATGAGTGATAAAACAGTCTTAATCTTTTTCTCACAGAAATTAAAAGGCTCATTCAGTTCTTCAATCGTAATCAGCTGAATCATAATAGTAGGACGTGACGTCAAAATACCAGAAAGTGATGTAGTGATAGAATTGAATGTTGTTTAACGGCTCATCAACACAGTATAGGTTATTTAGAGCCGCCCCAGAGAGAGGGGAAGGATAGATATGAATCCGGGAACCTGCCCTACTCTTATTATCAAATAGATTCATATGGTTTTTAAACGTGCTTGGAGAATAGACAGATACACGGGACCGCCCAGTTTACGTCCCCATCCGACGGACGAGGCTAAGGGAAAGTGTCTTGCCCAAGAACACACCGACGGAACTCAGTGGCACCACGGAGGATTGAACCCCGGGGCCTCCGGTTACAAATCCGCCGCAATACTGACTGCGCCACACCAGCACTCATGATAGATGCAACCAAATGAAAATATAATTGAAGCATTCTGTCTGCCTCCGTTCCAGACCCAATAATTGGTGAGTACATTATAGTGATTTTACTGTAGTATTTCTATGCGTCCTGTGGATGCACATATTTTTTAATTGTGAGTCCCTAGCAAATATTAGACTAGACTCGCAGGTAAAAAAATCACTACCGGTATGGGACTAGAACCTGCAACCCCTCGCTTACAAGTTTCATGGCAAGTGCTCTACCACCTGAGATAATCGAGTCGCCGGGTACTCAGACCACCACACTATTCACCACAACAGATAGCAACAGTTAGTACGAGTTTGCTTACCTTGGTTGTCGTTGACTTGGGATTGAACATCCAGCCCTGGTAGGCCAGCAAGATTCGGAACAACTGCATCCTCATCAGCAAGAAAACCTTCGTGGTACCATACCCGACAATAAAACCGAGTAATGCGACGTTCATCTGGTACGGTATCCCTGACAACTCCATCCATTTTTCACCAAAATCAACCCAGTTTTTGACAGGTTCGTGAAACACTGTAAACAAAATTGCGGACAAAAATCCCACAGCCGATGCTTCGCTGAAATTTCTCTTGTAAATGTCATATGCCCTAGTTCTGTAGGGCATCATTGAGCCCATCACTCGAAACATCTTGCTGCTTTTTCGTTTGTCGCTAAATTGTTGTTAAGTTATGAAATATCGACAGAAAATTGTCAGTTTTCCTTTCTCGTCTCTAGCCGTGTTGAAAAATTTGCATTCGGTCGCGGTCACCTCGGCCTTCGGACTGTCTCGTCAATTTCCGTAACAGTAATGTAATCATTTACGGAAATTAACGAGGCAGTTTATTGGGTTACGAAAATAGACGAAAAAGTATTGATCGCTCACGTTTTTTTTAAAGGAATAAAACAAACAAATCCGCAATCCGAATGAAATTATGGGACACACCTCTTTTGCATTCGCAACATCTCGTACACAATTTCGCGATCCCGAGGAATGACGGGATTGGTCGAGCGTTCACGATCACGATTGACCTCTTTTGACACTTGTTTTATACAAGAATTTATGGATAAATCCTTGTTTAATAACACTTTTTTTGTTCAGAATAAAATATTGCAGACTTATCTGTCGTTCTGTTCATTTAGATCATAGGAAAAAGGGAAACCAGAGCTCTATAATCTGAGAATCTGGAGGGGCGTGGGGGTGGAGATAATGGGGAAGTGTACGTGTGTGTTAGGGGTGGGGTGGGGGGGGGGGGGGGAATTACTGTCACAGACTCACGGGGCATGAACAATTAATCCAACTCTGACAATGTGTCTATATTGAGAGAAAAAAACACGAACATATTCTGTATATATATGGTGGTGGTGGTGTGTGTGTGTGTGTGGGAGTGTGTGGGGGGGGGGGGGGGGGGGGGGGGGGCATGAATACGTACCCACACGGTGGAGCAGTGTTTTTCCGATTGTGTGGGGGGGGGGGGCATGAATACGTACCCACACGGTGGAGCAGTGTTTTTCCGATTGTGGTCTAACTTTGTACGTCTTAAGTGGTTTTGGGCTTCTGTTTAAATGCTTATGACTAATTTGCTTTTTGGTGATTCTGTCTATACGTGTGTTCCATGTTTAGATTCAAGGCCAAGGTATTTTCGTTTTTGTATTGTATTTGTATTATATTTGGAGGCCCAGGAGCAATACAATGCTTATTTTTTTCGAGATGATTGCATTTTTTAGTAGACGTGTGTAGGAGGCCATGGTGTTCGCACCGGCCATGTTGTCCGCGGATACAATGGCCTAGGCGTAAGAGGCCATGTCCGCAAGGCCATGTGATCGAGTGTGAGGTGGTGATATAGCATGTATTGGGTGGAAAAAATGAGTAAATTGAATTGAATTGAACCTTGTTGAATGTGTGTTAGTGTGTGTGTTTAGGGATATTGAATTGAATATTGTTCAACGGCTCATGACATTATAGGTAATGCGCAACCAACCCGCGTGGTAATTCCGGCTGCGATTTAGTAATTGCACATGGTAAGGTAGCAATGAATAGTTTCTTTGAGTTTTTCAGCTATAAACATGCTTTACAAAAAACTTGAATGGTATAAACACATAAAAGGTGCTGAAATGACGTTTTCGTAAACCAGTCTACTGAAATCATTACTATATATGTATATTAGAAGCCTCAGGAAAGTAGGGTTCAAGCCTGCTGATTTCCCTTCTTTTTTTTCTTTTTTTTTAATTTCATTGGTTTTTATTATTAAATCAAATTATTCAATGAATACAATTGGTTAAAAGTTGATGACATGATTAAAAAAAAAGAAGGTATATTGACCTGAAAAACGTATATTGACTTTTGTATATTGACCTGTGAAAAATAAGTATGAAAAATTCAATTTCCATGAATATTCAAAATTCAAAAATTCAAAATTCTAAATTCAAAATTCAAAATTCAAAATTCAAAATTCAAAATTCAAAATTTCAGAATTCAAAAATTTCAAATTTCAAAATTTCAAAATTCAAAATTCAAAATTCCATGAATAATTTGATTTAATATTCTAACACGACCTCTGCAGTCTGTCATATACTCAAAGAAGGGAGACAGCTGTATGTTATTCAACGATAAAACACAGCTGTTACATTAATTCCCCGCGTATATTTCATCCGTTGGAAGCGCCAGGTTACATGACGTCACTTGGTAAATATACGTCACGAAGACAAACTTAACAGTAATTTTAATGAAATGTTAATTACAACACAAGTGCCATACTCCCAAACCGTGCACACCCACGAAATAAACCCATCATATGCACATGTACATATAACATTAATAAGCATCTTGAACAAGGTGAGAACGTTTGACGTTATACAGCGCAAGCTATATGACGTAAGCAATGACTTAATTGTTTGTCACGTGAAAACTAGTGCATTGGAACGCAGAACTTTGCATACGGGGACGCCCAATGGAACAGCCTGTAAACATAGCAGCCTGATTACCTTGACCTCCGAGATAATATATCGTGCACCAACAATAGCGTAAATAATAGGGTAATTGTTGTGTTGGAATCGAAATAATAAATACGGACCTGCATTTTATCGGTGAATAAAATACAGTTAGTCGTTCGGATGCGAGAAATTAAATCACTCGTGCTAACGCACTCGTGATTTAATTACTACGCATCCGAACTCCTAACTGTATTTTATTCACCGGAACTGAATTGAATTGAATATTGTTCAACGGCTTATGAAGACATTATAGGTTAATTAGAGCCGCCCCAGAGAAAGTTGAAGGTCGTATTATAACTTAGTGGGTGGTGGAATAATGATTAAATAAGGAGAACTTATACTGAGGTGGGGTAAATTGAATTGAATTGAATACTGTTCAAAGGCTCATCAACAAATTATATCGGTTATTTAGATCTATCACAGAAAAAGGGGAATGTTGTATTATGACTTATTGAGTGGTAAAATAATGAATAAATAAGGAAATTGAATTGAACTGAATCACGTTTAACGGTTCATTAATACATTATAGATTATTTAGAGCCGCCGCAGAAAAGAAAGTGGATTTTATTTTACCACTCACTAAGTTATAATACCACCTTCCACATTCTCTGGGGCGGCTCTTAATAACCTATAATATATTAATGAGCCGTTAAACAAGATTCAGTTCAATTCAACTTCGACACAATGTAAATGGCCAAAATATCGTGGTCAAATGTGATCTCCAATTCGATCGCATCCCCCTCCCCCGACCCCCACAACCAACACACCCACCCACCCACACACCCACCCACCCAACCACCCACCCACAAACACCAGTTATAAGTTATAATACACCTTCAACTTTCTCTGTCGGGCTTAAACCTTCAACTTTCTCTTGGGCGGCTCTAAATAACCTATAATGTATTAATGAGCCGTTAAACAAGATTCAATTAAACTTCGACACAATGTAAATGGCCAAAATTTGATCTCAAACTCGATCGCATCAGTATCGCATCAGTAACTCCGGAGTTATCTCCCCTTTATTGGCAATAACACGTACTTTTAAATTAAACCTGAAATAAAATTAATGTTGACATGAAAATACTAGCTTAGCTTTACTTTTTCAAATTAAACTACTTTCTGTATTACAGCACGTGCGGTGCATGCTTTGATTTTAATTGTTTATTAATATTACTTTTACAGTTTTTGTTAAGATACAGTTCCATATCAGTCTGCTTAACATGCCAAGTTTAATTATGATTTCAGTTATTTTGAATGTAACCCTAATCTCTTAAAATCAAATTGATCATTCATTATACGTATTAAAAGAGCTATGAAAAACAAATATTGTTGCACTTAGTTGACCTCCATTTCACGTACCATACATTTCATATTCTGTGTTGCATTTCAGTTTTTATAAATAGTTTAGATCAATTATATACATAAATAACTGAATGGAAATTGATAATATACCCTAATAACGGTTGAATAGTCATTTTTGCACTCATTTGACCATTGACGTATTTTTTGACTCACAGGAATAAAAGCCAAACTGGCATCACCTCTATCTTGATTGACACCCTATAAGGATTTAAATATGCATGGGTGCCAAATTCTCCTAAAGAAGATGTCATCAAAAGTTTTTTCTTGTGTTTTTTGTTTTTTTGTTTTGTTTTTGTTTTGGAACAACATGGCACCAACAGGAATAAACAGTCCAGGCGCACTCTCCATTTACAGCTAGACAAACACATGTAGCATGGGCCCATAACCTTCTCTCATACAGAGCTGCAAATTCTGTTGTAAACATTCCATTTTTCGCTTGAGCCACGACCATTGTTTTCTGCCACTACTCGTGTAGCACCTGAAACAATACGGGGATGATGATGATGACCTTTAATGAACATTGAACAAATGACAACAAAATTCTATATCCCTGGTAAAACACAGAAGTTCAGAGACATCTTTAACATGCACAAGATATTGCTCTTCATGTGCACACGGGACAGACGACCTCTCATCCCTTCTGAAGAATGTCATATTTGACATCGCGTTGCTCAAGTAGGGTAGATTCGGAAAACATCGTGACTGACCCCACTAGTCTCCCACCTCCGATCATCAGTTTGTGGGATATAGCATTTCACCGACACCTGGGCTCCACCTGTACTTGCAAATTCCACTGTTGGCTGAACTAGTGTCTGCTAAGGTACTCTGCGAGAGTTTGTTTGAAAAATCCTTGAATGACCCCTGGCGTCCGGAGACCCAAGTCTGGCGATAAGCTGATCCAATATTATTATCTGTAATAATTTACGGGAAAACCCTTTCAGAATGACTTGCGTCTATGATTGTCATTGCTAACAGTTGGAAGTCTATCTTATACCTAGCATTACCAATCTACTATCCCGCCTCTGATCTTCTAATTTGGGTCATTTAGCATTTCACCGACACCTGGGTTCCAACTGTACTGGCATATTCCACTGTTGGCCAAACTAGTGTCTGACCATGCTCTTGGGCTTTGACTTGTGTGGAGCTAATGTCAAGGTTCTGTATCAAGAAGCCAGCAGCTAATGTCAAGGTTCTGTATCAAGAAGCCAGCAGCTAATGTCAAGGTTCTGTATCAAGAAGCAAGCAGCTAATGTCCAGGTTCTGTATCAAGAAGCCAGCAGCTAATGTCAAGGCTCTGTATCAAGAAGCCAGCAGCTAATGTCAAGGTTCTGTATCAAGAAGCCAGCAGCTAATGTCAAGGTTCTGTATCAAGAAGCCAGCAAGCGTAGAGTTGGCTTTACGTGTATTTACGATGTTGGTAATAATAATGTCCACCCCAGTCCATTCCATTCCATTGCTTAGAGTGTATCGCAGATAGGTTCTGAAGGACTTACTGTCACGCAGACGGGTGTTTGCTTCCTTGCGACTGACACAATGATGTACTTATCTGGTTCTGAAGGACTTACTGTGACGCAGACGGGTGTTTGCTTCCTTGCGACTGACACAATGATGTATTTATCAGGTTCTGAAGGACTTACTGTCACGCAGACGGGTGTTTGCTTCCTCGCGACTGACACAATGATGTATTTATCAGGTTCTGGAGGACTTATTGTCACGCAGACGGGTGTTTGCTTCCTTGCGACTGACACAATGATGTATTTATCAGGTTGAAGGACTTACTGTCACGCAGACGGGTGTTTGCTTCCTTGCGACTGACACAATGATGTATTTATCAGGTTCTGAAGGACTTATTGTCACGCAGATGGGTGTTTGCTTCCTGGCGACTGACACAATAATGTATTTATCAGGATGGAAAGCCGTCCTATAAACAAAATTGCACTTTTTTCCCCACTCATCAAGCTTGTGTTAAAGAGAATAAGACTTGGCCCCCAACTCTCCATTGTGTTACTCCAGATTATACATTAACAGTGCCTGTTGTATGCCCCTCTACTATTATCGTTTGAGTGCGCCCAGAATCAATTTGTTGGGATTGCCTTTGATCCCGTAAAGGTCGACATTGTGGGGGAGCATGCTATGACTGACCTTGTCGAAAGCTTATGCGATTGGATGCTTGGGTCGACTGACTGTCCTTGTTTGGGTCCATAGATTAATGTTGCAAATTCTGCCAATGCAAGTCGGCGTAAAAGGTTAAGGAGCCAGTCAGTGTTTGCTCAGTTGCATCATAATAGTTGGTCCAATTTTGATACTATTTCCCAGATTTCCACAGGCGGCTATTTATGTAGCATGTACTACCAAATTTGCTCAATTTTCATTTGTATGTTTCTGTAATTAGAGTACCTTACAGAATAGGGACATGTATAGAAAAACAAGAGGCCCAAGAGGGCATATGGACGCTTGCTAAAACGGCTCTTATATCAAGGGTTGTCGTCATAACATTCCCATCAGTACTTCTTTTAAAATAATGCAAAAACAACAACTACAAAAAACAGCAACACCCACAGTCTTGACCCATGCTAACAATTTAAACAAGCGGCCCTAGTTTGGTATGGTTATTTATTGTC
Source organism: Cyrtodaria siliqua (assembly GCA_037043455.1). Classification (NCBI taxonomy): domain Eukaryota; kingdom Metazoa; phylum Mollusca; class Bivalvia; order Adapedonta; family Hiatellidae; genus Cyrtodaria; species Cyrtodaria siliqua. The sequence goes on from JAWPHD010012097.1 coordinate 52,477, forward strand.
TTGAGACACAACAATTATATAAAATGGGTTTTGACCGCCTGTAGAGGGTCCCCTTTATGCAGGCCGTCAAAAACCCATTTATTTAAGTGTTGTGCCTTGAGTCCCTAAATAACTCCATAACTCCACCAACAATCATTCAACCAGAACACGACAATGATATACGCACAAAAGTTCCATTGAAAGCCGAATGGTGGTTGAGGAGAACTAGTCCGGATAAAGTTTGTGTATTAAAATCTTTAAAGCGCCACAACTCCAGCAAATATCATTCAACCGCAACACGACAATGATACAATTATGCGCAACTAGGCTTGGTACTCATCATTCCTGCCAAGTTTCATTGAAATCGAGCCAGGGGTTCAGGAAAACTAGTCCGGATAATGTTTGTGCATAAAAAGGGAACATAACTATCAAAAATCATTAAACCGGAACACGGCAATGATTGATATGTCTGTACACAGTTTAAAACCTTTAAAGGGCCATAACTCTGCCAAAAACATTCAATCAGAACACGGCGATGATATGCGCAACTAGGCTTGGTATTCATCATCCCCGTCAAGATTTGCTGAAGTTTAGAAGAGGCTAGTCTGGACAAAGTTTATGTATTAAAATCTATAAAAGGCCATAACTCCACCAAAAAACATTCAACCGGAACATGCTGAGGATATGCACAACAAGGCTAATTACTGATTATCTTTGCCGAGTTTCGTTGAAATCCGGCCAGGGTTCATGTTTGTTTATTAAAACCGTCTAAGGTCCATAAATCTTTCAACCTAAATACAGTGATGTGATGATATGAACCACTAGGCTTGGTACTGATCATCCCTGCAACGTTTAGCTGAAATCCGTCCAGGAGTTCAGAAGAGAATCGTCTGGACACAGTTTGTGCAATAAAACCTTTAAAGGAGCCATAACTCCGCTAAAAATTCAATAACATGTTTCAATAATTCAAGGGCCATAACTTCGGTGTTATTGGTCCAATCTGACTGGTTTTAGAGACTGATCGAGCTTTTATCAATATCAACAATCTGCCCAAGTTTGATAAAGGTAGGATGCAAAATGGAGGCGCTAGAGTTGTTTGTGTAATTTAGGAATTCAGTACATCGTCTGTTTTGCTTTTCGTCTACTCCAGCCTTGAAAATATTGCACTGAGTGATATGCGTCTAAACAACATCATCTTCAGTAGATTGCACTGGAGTATACGAATTAGTACTCCCGAATTCCAGAGATAAAACACTGACGTAATGGAGGCGCCAGACAATAATTATATTATTAGCTGCTTTATGAGCAGGAACTAAAACAAACTTATTATGAAATTCCTGGATTCCCGATTTAAATTATGAAACGGAAACTTATGTTTAGGGGGAAGTAGGGAGGGATTAGTCGTATAGAAGTTAATGCGGGTATCTATGATGTTAAAAATGGCCTTTTCCAAGTAGAAAGGGAGTTAGGGTCAGCATGTTCTCTACGACACCATTTAATACTAAAATCCTCAATGGATTGGGCGACCTGACCGCGACATGCATTAAAATCAATCACAGAAGGCAAACTATACGTCGGACCTTTAAAAAAAAAAAGAGTCGAATACCTTTATCTATAATATCAAAATTACCAGTAATGACATGACCGGCCGGAGCATAGCATAATTTAGTTGTCCCACACTCGAGTTCCCTATGAGTGTTATTTACTATATCAAGTTCAGACACTATTTTGTTGTAGTTGAAAATTATACTTCTAATTGTGTTTTTTGTACTTATAATAAATTATAGGATTTTTGGAATTTTGGAAATATTTAGGTATAGATCAACAACACTATTATCTCTAAAACTACTTGGTATATCAATAAAATAAATGCTCTGATTAAGATAAAGAATGTTTAGAAAATATGGGTCGGAGAGCATGCTGGGTATAGCTTTGAATTATGGAAACAGTTACAATGCAAATTGTGTCTGCTTTCTCGTCAAGCAGCTTAAAGACACATTTCCCAGCTGATTTTAGTCATTAAAAAGTCATGGATAGCATGCTTTTTAACTGCTTATTTCTCGCTGACTGATTACCACATAGACATTATATCGAGGCCCCATCACAGTTTTTTTCACTTTTTTTCTTTTCATTTACTATTACCTTAGTTTTTGATATAAGATATATTGTAACTAAAAAAAACACTAGATTGTTTATTATGGGCGAGCATATAGTGGCCGCTTTTTCCCTCCGTCCGTATGTGCGTCCATGCGCTTTTTGTCCAGAGCATAACTCATAAAGTATGCTTGATTAAAGTTCCTGTGAATGATAAGGATAATGAGACGGAGTGCAGTTCATAGGAACCATAACTCCAGCTTCACTACTTTTTTAATTATCTACCCTTTTTGAAAAATCTTATATCCGGAGCATAATAGAGTTCCGTACGGATTCATTTTGAATAAGGAAAGGTTATGAATGAATGAATATAAATACACTAAAAGGAAGCAGAACAGGAAATGTTCAAATCTGACCACAGAGTCACGATTTGAACAAACTTGGTAGATGACCATAACCTTAACGTAAATGCAAAATATTAAACCTCTGGCTACTGTAGTTTCAGAGATGAATATTGTTGAAGTGTTTCCCTATATAAGTCTATGTTTAATATGTGACCACTGGGGCGGGTCCTAATTTGACCTCAGGGTCACCATTAGAACAAACTAGTTAGAGGACCATAAGACGATGTTACATGCAAAATATCACAGCTCTATATCTTGTATTTTTGCAGACGATTTTTTAAGATTTGTTAAATGAAACGGATAAGCCCCATTGCGGGGGGCATTTATGACCTCAGGTGCATCATTCGAACAAACATATAATGATGCTTCACATAAACTTGGGGTTGTCCGTGGTCTCAGACTTGAAATCAGATGTCCCTCACCGCTGTGGGTTCGATTCCCCATGGGGCCAGGACTGTTAAGTATGAGTATCAAGCTATCCAGCTTGCTTGCGGAACGTCGGTGGTTCTACTCAGGTGCGCGCCCGTGTACGAAAAAATGCCCGGGTTTGCACCTGAGGTCTTCCTCAACCAATAAAAAGCTGGAATGTCGCCAAATGACCTTAGCTGTTGGTGCAACTATAAAATAAAGTTTAATGAATTCATATAAGATTTGATTGAATCCGACAAACGGTTTCTGAGAAAAAGTCGTCAGAAGCAAAACATAACGACGACGACGGACAGACAACGGACGGACGACGGACGAAGAGTGATTCCAAAGCATCACATTGAGCCTTCGGCTCAGGTGATCAAAAACACTGACAGATGACAACGATTTTTGAATTTTGAAGTCCCGATGAGTTTCTTGCATTTGAGATTTACTAAAACATGGCAGAGAAGTAATTGATAATAGAGTATATTGTGCTAAAAATACAAAAAACTATTAATTGTTAACACGGGTCTTTTAAAAAAATCCATCTATACATAGTAGTTTAACATATAAACAAGTGCACATAAAATGCAAAACGGTTATAATTTTTATTACATTATTACTGTATACACTCTTTATGGGACGGGCCTCATCCTTTGACAAAAAAATAATAATCTCAATTTTTTTGTGCAAATGTATTTCTAACAGCGATTTACAGTTACCTATAGAAATTCTCTCCCCGCCAAATACAATAGGCTCGAAATGTGTCTTTAAAGACACATTTGCCAACTGAATGTAATCGTTTAAAAATCATGGATAGCATGCTTTTTAACTGCTTACTTCTCGCTGACTGATTACCACATAGACATTATATTGAGGCCCCATCTCAGTTTTTTCTTTTCATTTACTATTACCTTAGTTTTTTATATAAAATATATTGTAACTAAAAACACCAGATTGTTTATTATGGGGGAGCATATAGTCGTCGCTTTTTCTTTGTGTGCGTCCGTGTGTCCGTGCGTCACACGTTTTGTCCGGAGCATCACTCAAAACGTATGCTTGATTAAAGTTCGTGTGAATGATAAGGACAATGAGACGGAGTGCAGTTCACAGGAGCCATAACACTAGCTTCACTACGTTTTTTAATTATCTCCCTTTTTTGAAAAATCTTATCAGGAGAATAATAGAGTTCCGTACGGATTCATTTTGAATAAGGAAGCACTCACATTAAACATTACCTTTTTCTGTGTAACTTTCGGGATGCATCCATTGGTTCTACCGATTCTCTTGTTGTTATTATTTATATCAGAAAACAAACAAAAACACACAAACTAGAAGTGACAATTTTACTGAACCATATATTAATATAAGTTCCACCTATGGCCCATTTGAGGTTGTCCATACGGATTTGGTAACCACTAGTCTACACTGTTCCGCCACACACTTTGGCATGATTTCTCTGCGGTGCCAGGTGGTGTCTCCATTTCTGTCAGTACTTTTCTTCACAATATATCTTGGGTCGTTCCTTTGGCAAGCCCCACAGTTGTATAACATCGCCCAAAAAAACAACGGACGACGGACAGACAACGGACGGACGGATGAAGAGTGATTCCAAAACATCACATTGAGCCTTCGGCTCAGGTGATCAAAAACACTGACAGATGACAACGATTTTTTTAATTTTGAAGTCCCGATGAGTTTCTTGCATTTGAGATTTACTAAAACATGGCAGAGAAGTAACTCTTTATAGTACCCCCCCCCCCCCCCCCCCCCCCCCCCGAGTGCTTTCCAGAGTGTTTAAAAATAGTATGTAAATCAGCGACTGACATAGTAATACGGAATTTCCATTTGCTATTACCATTGCGTCTAGAACCATGAGCCCTAGAGTTACGGTTTCAAATGGAAAATATAGCAAAAATGACAAACAGACTATTTTCTTGTTGATAAATATTATCATTAAGACCCAGTGGAAATGGTGAGCTCAAATGGTGTCTGCACCCACTTAAAATAACATTTTTATAATTTCATGTGCATATTTCTTGAGTGGAACACTATCAACATTATATATTTTTTGTAACTTTGTAAAATGTTCATAATGGCCATAGTGACACAAAGCTTACATAGAGTTATACAGGGAAATGTATATTAATGACGTGTTTTATTTCGCTTGTAATCCAAGATGACCACCATTGTAATGCAAAATGCAAATGACATCTTCTCCGGAACCTTTATTCAGTGTAAATAATATTTCCGGTGAAAAAATAGACAAAACTGCAAATGACATCATCTCCGAAACCTTTATTCAGTGTAAATAACATTTTCCTATTTTTTTTAAAGTTGTCAAATGTTCATGATGCCCGTCATAGAGACACACAGTTTACATGTAGAGTTAAATAGGGAAATGTATAAAAAATACATTTTTATAATTCCATGTGCATATTTCTTGAATAGATTCCTATCAAATTTATGTGTTTAACTTTGTCAAATGTTTATGATGGCCGCCACAGTGACGCGAGGTTACATAGAGTTATATAGGGAAATGTATAACAATTATATTTGTGTCTTCGTTGTAATCCATGATGACTACCACATCTAAAAATAGACAAAAGTCCTGTCCGAAACCTTTAGTCAGTGCTAATATAATTCCATGTGTATATTGTTTGAGTGAATCAATATCAAAATTATGTTGTTTAACGTCAAAAGTTCATGATGACCCCATAGTGACACAAACATTATATAGGGATATGTATCAAAATGACAACTACTCTGAAATCACTAATTGAATGAAACAGCAATGTTACTTGGGTTGTGTTTATTAAGATGTCTGGTGTGGTTGCTCTCCGTGAATCAAGACGGTTTTAAATAGAAATCTTTTTGGAAACGTCAAACACAATCTCCCTTGAAACCACTTATTCATTGTAACGATATATTACATGCATGCTCTTTTGATTGACCTTTATCTACACTGAACAAAATTCCTAATTACTCACTTTTATATCTTTTTTTTTAAATATGTTTTTGTTTATATATTTTAAAATAGCTGTGTTGTCGCAAGGGTGTTTATACACAGGATTAAACGGATTAAACCACAACAGTAAAGGTTTACACTGCCATTGGGGGCACTCCTCAGTTTCGCATGAATGTCCATGGTGTAAATCAGAAAGAAATCAACTAAGCATCTTTTAGGTCCATGGATGGTCTTTATAATAATTAGGAAGCACATGTTTGATGTTTTTTTCAGTTTTGATTTCTTCTTAGTTTATTTTGGTGTATTGGAATATGCATTCTTTGGGTTTTTTGGAGGCTATAAATAGAAAAATGTGAACCAATCAAAAACTTCCTAAAAGTAGTTAAAATGGCTGATTTTCACTGACGAGGAGATCAGCGTGGAATAACTTTTTAAAATGCCGGACTAGGTATGTAAAATTTAGCATTTCCTGATATGCAAGAGCATTATGAGTGCAGACATGACCCTGCTATGTGTAGGAAAATTTTTTGTTTTTATTTATTGACATTTGAAATATTGCTAAAATTGCATTTTTAGCATGTTTTAAGGGTCGGGGTAATCTTAAAGAAATGGGACTAAAGTTGTACAGAAAATGCTTTTTGATACTTTTATTTGGTATGGAAACATGGGTAATTTTATTGTCTTCTAAGAAATGTATGACACAATGATGATGTGATTTATTTTTGCTCAAGGATTCAGGCTAAGAGCTTGTCATGTGTTTGATGATTGAGAAATGTACATTAAACTGTGGAGTGCCCCCCATTCTTTAATAACCGGATATATAATAATATCAACAACAACTACGCATGCGCAACATCGCATAGGGAGTAATCATTATTTATGTATAAGGGATCAGCTGTTATTTAACAACTAGACAGACACTTCATCCCTTCCTTTTTCTCAAATGGAAACAATAAAACTGAAACAATACTTTTAACTAGAACTACAACTGGAATCTACTATGACTAGATGAGATTACAATGAGATACATTGAACAAGTCTCTAAATAATTTGCCATGCTCTGCAGTAGCCAAGTTCAACAACTCAATACCGTTTCACTTGTCATTTCATAATGAAACCCTCGTACTTTGAAGGCGTTTTTCTAACCCTGTCTGACCTACGCCTTACAAATTGATCTTCTTACTTTACCTCTTGCTTCTCAGATTCAATACGCTTTCCATTTGAACAACAGGAATCATTTGCAACCTCTACTATTGGATCAACATTTGGTTCTTTATCAAATTATCTTTATAACACACTTTGTGATTATCATTTGCCAAATCTTGGTTACTTGGGTTGCAAGTGATACCTTGGTCAACATGTGATGGCTGATAATACGGTTTCACAGAAGTCACATTTCTTTTGTACTGCACTCCACTGTCTGATTCAACCAACACACTGTTACCGTGTTTCTGTAGTACAGTAAGTGGAGTTGGACTGAAAACTGTAGAGAACTTATTGACTTTGTCTTGTCGTACCAAACTTTGTCACCAGCTTGAATGTTGTTATCGCATGCGCCGCGCCGCTTATCAGCATATATATTCCCTTTTTCCTTATGTTCAGAGTCACGGTCTCTGATTTCAAGATCGTCAACATGAATGTCACTTAACAGGGGCAATTTCGTCCTAAACTGCCTATTGAACAACAACTCAGCCGGACTGACTCTATTTGTGCTGTATGGAGTATTACGATACATTATCAAGTACTTCTGAAGGTCGGCCTCCCAGTCAAGTTTCTGATTTTGTGCTATTCGGACGCGTTTCATGATTGAACGATTCTGTCGTTCGACTTCACCATTGGCCTGTGGCCATAACGGTGTCGTTTTCTTGTGACTAATACCGTTTTCGGTAAGATAATCTTCGAACTCTTTGCTAACGAACTGAGGACCATTGTCTGTCCGCAAGGTCAAAGGTAACCCGTGTGTCACAAACATCTTAGTCAAGCAAGAGATCATTTTCTCTGAAGTGGTCGACTTGATAATTTCTATCTCAAAAAATCGACAGTAGTAGTCAACAACTACCAAGATGGAATCTCCGGACGGTAAAGGACCTAAAAGATCTGCAGCCAGATCTTGCCATGGACCCGATGGCAAGTCAGTTCTCACCATGGGCTCAGGTTTACTAGCTTGTGACACTAGCTGACAGCCATGACAGCTTTTACAGAACTGTTCAATTTGCCTATCTATACCTGGCCACCATACTTTAACACGTAACCGTCTTTTCATACTGACGATTCCTGGATGGCCCTCGTGTGCCAATTGCAAAATGATATATAGGGTCCTATAGAAACCACAGCGTCCGAACGCAATAGCATCGTAGGTCCGCACTGTACTGCAAACAAGGACTTGAAACTACAATGAAAGAGACAAAAAACAACAGAAATGGTGGTGAAGACAGGGTTACCGACTTGGAACGGTTAGTAGGCAATAAGACCTACTGGTTAGCTTGAATCGATTTTAGATGGGCACAATCCTCGCTATTATCCTGTCTTCAGCGCCCAAATAGACAAGACAGTGTAAACAAAACTAAATCCCATCAAAAGGAAATCTCTAACAATAAAGTCCACATCCAGAGAAACCAACTAAAGATATACATACAAAATAATAAACATCTCAGGATGTATCCAGAATCGTACAGAACAACCATAGTAGTTGCAGCTAAAGAGAAGACCAATCTAGGGTACGACCAGAAAACCCGAGGGACGAAAGCTCAGGCATCCACCTCCCTTAGTTGGGGTTTCAGTAGGTACAATCATAGAGTCCCAAGAGGTAGTCCAGTCATCGCACAAGTGAAAAGTGAAGCGTAATGACTGACTGTAGAGGGGTCAATCACTAAACATGCAGTGCGCTGTAAAACCAAGGGTTATATCCTTTTCTGACGAACTTACTAAAATTCTTGTTCCTCGGAGAACAATTTTGCCTATTGCGCTCAACTCGGTGGGTACAGGAAGATACTCTTTATACTCTATTTTGTGCCAAGCTCCATTTAGAAGACACGCCCTAATCGCATATATCTCGGGATAATTTTCTGACGCTTGCTCGAGTTCTTTTGTAGTCATTGCGACTGGCGTAGCTACTTTCGCGACAAAACGGATGTACTCTTCGGCCACGTTCTTTTCTTGAGACCCATTAACCGGTGTGCTCAACAGCCTAGACAAAGCATCAGCAATGTTTTGCTTGCCAGGAATATGACGAACCGTGTAGTCATACGGTTGTAAACGAAGTACCCATCGCTCGATTCGCGCGCTCGGTTTCGATCTCGGAGAGTAAATGAACTCCAACGGCTTATGATCCGTCAGCAATTCAAACTTTGTGCCAAACAAGTACGTGTGAAAACGTTCACATGCCCAAACGAGACCTAACGCCTCTTTCTCTGTTTGCGAGTATTATACGCTCGACGTCGCTCAAGGATCTGCTTGCGTAGCAGATTACGCGAAATTCTTCTTTTTGTTTCTGAACCAAGACTGCACCTAGCCCGACATGACTTGCATCGGCAATAACCTGTGTTTCGGCTAGGATATCATAATACCCTAGCACATCAGCAGAAGACAGCAGTTTCTCAAGCTGATCAAACGACTTTTGCTGCTCATTTCTCCATACAAACGGAACGTTTTTCTTTGTCAGCTCGCGCATAGGTGCTGAGACGGTAGCGAAATTGGGAATAAACCGAGAACTGTAGGACACGAGACCCAAAAAACTCTTAATCTCTGTCGCGGTTTCCGGTTCACGAGCATTCAAGACTGCGGTGACTTTGCTTTCTGCAGGCCCTACTCCGCGATCAGACAAGAGGTGCCCCACGAAGATCAATTTGTCAACCCCAAACTGACATTTATCTTTATTCAAGGTCAGACCCTTATCACTGAGAATGTTCAACACATTGGTTAGCCGATCATTGTGCTCCTCTACACTAACAACATGCACAATGATGTCATCTTGAATGTTATGTACGCCCGTGCACCCACTTAAAAGTTGCTGAATGGTACATTTCAGGCGCACAACTGATTCCAAACATCAACCGTTTATAGCGGTACAGGCCCCGGTGTGTGTTGAACGTGGCTATCTCCCTTGAATCGTCATCCAACTCAATCTGATGGTAACCCCACCGCAGATCGAGCTTACTGAACACGCTACTCTGGTTGAGATCTTGCATAACGTCCTCTATGGTCGGAATCGGATGTCTCTCTCGAATTACAGCTTTGTTAGCCCTTCGCATGTCACCACATACGCGAACCTCCACTGAATTTGTTTTTGGTACACACAACAACGGTGAAACCCAGCCACTCGGTCCATCGCATTTTTCGATTATGTCCGCCTTTTCGAGCTCATCCAGCTTGTCGTCTAGTTTAGCCCTCAGATGATATGGGACTCGTCTTAGAGGTTGTGCAACAACTGGGATCTTCTTATCGATTGGAATATGTAGTTGAAAGTCTTTATATTTCCCAACGCCGTTAAACAAATTTGGAAATTTCTGCTCATAAGCGTTTGGTTCGACATTTACTGCATTCACGGATGCTTTAGGTCCCAAATGCATAACGACTAGAGCCCGAGTTAGGACTGCCCTTTTCCTTCAAACACAAGAAACTCAACGTCCTTCAGGCTACTGTCGCCATGCTGAATGGTTGTGCAAAAACAACCGGCCACTTCTAATGGTTGATCACTTCCATAAGCAAATATTTGCTTTGACGACTTGCTCGACGTACAGCTGATTGTGTTGTCCTTCAGGTGTTCCCAAGTAGAACGATCAACAATGTTACATGTTGCACCTGAGTCTATTATCATCTGAATTGCTATGCCGCCTGCATTTACAGTAACCTTCCCTTTGTCACCCAGTTAGCCCACACTAAAAGCATATTCGTCAGACTGATAGTCACATGTAGCCCTCATAGGCTCTTCGCTCACCTGCCTCACTGATTGTTTGTGATATTTCTGACACTTTACTCGCCCTTGCTTTGTTTTGCATTTTTTTCTCAAAATGACCAATAATTTGACAACGATTACGTTTCTTGTCTTTGGCAGGGCATTTTGGGTCTTTAGCCATGTGACCTGTACGACATTCTACAGTGGTAATAGTGTAATAGTCTTTACGGGGCTTTGGTGGAAAACTGCTGGGTTTTCTACTCACGGTTACACTGTTTACACCGGCGCTCAGTCCCTCTATACTCGCAGCCTGTTTTTCACTGTCCTCATGAATTCTAGCAATTTCAGTCAGCTGTTTCAGAGTTAACATGCCTCCCTTCTCTAATAACTTTCTTCTCAACCTGTGGGATAGACACTTTTCTATGACTTGATCTTGAATTTGTTCTGCTTTCTTTGCCGCATCCCCGAACTCGCACGTGTCCGCTTTCGTTTTCAAGCGTGTAACATACTGGTCTATCGTTTCCGACTGCATTTGTGCCATGCTTCGGAAAATGTGTCTCTCGTACGGCAAATTTGCTTTTGGCGTGAAATACTCTGTCAGAGCCCTTTTCGCCTATTCATACACGTCGCCCTCTCCCTCTGGCGTTGGAAGAGTGTAAAATATATCCTGCGTCTCCATTCCAGCCGTGTGTAGAAGCAACGCTTGTTTCTGCTCGGCTTAAGTGACACCCTTGCCGGTCACGTATAATTCGAATGCTCGGTGCCATCTCTTCCATCGGGCAGAAATATTGTCCGTGTCGGCACAATCAAACGTCGGCAAAGCCTTGACGTCCATCCCCGTCGCCAAATATGGTGTTTATACACAGCTTAAACGGATTAAACCACAACAGTAAAGGTTTACACTGCCATTCTTTAATTACCGGATATATAATAATATCAACAACAACTACGCATGCGCAACATCGCATAGGGATCAGTTGTTATTTAACAACTAGATAGACATTACACCTAGTGGTTGGGACTAACTCAGAAAATAATCAATGAAGGTGAATGCATTTACATAAGTTTAATGCAACTTTTAAAATATGTTAAATATATATATAATTATCAAGAAAAACAAGTGAATACACAGATGAAATATGAAAAAGACTGTTTGAACGTTTAAGACGTTCGTGGTATTATCACCAGGGGCGGATCCAGGATTTCAGCTTAGTGGGGGCGTAAGATTTTGGTCAATTTTCGGGTCCGTTTCGAGCCTCATAAAACGGGTGCGTTAGTGCATTGATAGGGTAGTAAAGTCCGTTTTCAAATAAAAGGAATTAACAATGTGTTAATTAAACCACTCATTAGCCATTATGTGTCGAGCGAGCGAGAAATTTTTTTATACTGAGGGCGTGCATCGAAATTGTTTGATATTTTATCTACAGTAACATGGACATACATGTATGAATAAAAAAAAATCCATTTTCAAATAAAAGGATTTAACAATGTGTTAATTAAACCACTCATTAGCCATTATGCATCGAACAAAAAATTTATACTGAGGGAGTGCATCGAAATTGTTTGATATTTTATCTATCGTAACATGGACATACATGTATGAATACAAAAAAGTCCGTTTTCAAATAAAAGGATCTAACAATGTGTTAATTAAAGCACTCATTAGTCATTATGCGTCGAGCGCGCGAAGCGAGCGAGAATTTTTTTTATACTGAGGGCGTGCATCGAAATTGTTTGATATTTTATCTACAGTAACATGGACATACATGTATGATCCGGTTTTTTTAGGGGCGGGCGCCCCCCCCCCCCCCCCCCCGGATCCGCTAGTGATCACAAATACTGAATGTGTCGACTGACTATATGAGACACTAAAGTGTTGTTGCAGTTACAACAATGTTGATGATCACAAACGGTACAAATAATAATGCACGAGAGTTCTTGAATATGATGCGCGACTCCAATGATCGGTGCTGGTCATCAAAAGCCTTCTGTAAGGGTTGATTACTCAATGAATGATGACACGATGGTTAACCTCCACCGAGATTGGGGGGGGGGGGGGGTAATGTTCTTCCAGTGAGGTCTGATGACGGGCCCACCATGTGTCCGGGGGTTGTTGCTCCTATGAGAACCTGACCATTGTCCAGGTACGGGGACCGTCTCCACTCCTCGTTACGTTATGCGTTGATTCACGCTGAATCATCTAGAGGGTCTACACACCCTAAAGACTTAGCTCCACTCCGTGGGGCTTAGGCTGTAATAATACATACTTTAGATATCGGTTCATTAACACAACAATCTTATACGATTATCAGTACACAAACGAATCATTATCTAGTTAATATATGTGAGCCACGCTCTAATTATGGTGTGTAGCAATGTATACGTATTCTACAATACCACGTATACTCATTGTCATATATACAAGTATAGCACCTCACCGTTAACCACCGTTAACCAAATGCACCTAATATACACCGTTATCAATTTAATCCTGTATTAAAATTAATGAGTTATACACATATGCATATATATATACAAAATTCCTAATTACTCACTTTTATATATATTTTTTAAATATGTTTTTGTTTATATATTTTAGAATAGCTGTGTATTTTGTTCTGACCAATAGTTTGTAATTGTTGTATATTTTTTGAGATTTATCCTCCCTTTGTACGAAAAGATGACATGTGCGGATTAAACAAGGTATCAAATTTGATATTTTTAGCCACTTTCTAAAGCAATTGGGAATGTTGTCTATTTGCTATTTTAATCATTTAGTTGCATTAATAATTTAAAACCTCGATTCAATTAAGAAGGATTGCTATACAAGTGAATATTGACACTTTCACACTCAGCTAGATGCAGGAATGTTTAAAAATCAGGTTCTAGGTTGCACCTTACCCTACTGTCAACCCAATAAAACGGGACAGTGTAAATAAAGAAATCCCCGCCATACTATTCTCTAAAACCAACAAGGCAGCATTATTAGGCAATATAAGTAAAACTCAAGCAAGTGGCTAAAAATATTAAATTTGATCCCTGGTTTTATCAACACATGTAATGTTTTCATACAAAGGGAGGGTAAATCTCAAAAAATGTACAACAATTAAAAAACAAAATATTTTACAAACTATTGGTCAAAACATAATACACAGCTATTCTAAAATATATAAACAAAAGATGATAAATACCAGTTGTTGATAACTTCTCTAAATTGTTTTGAGTTTTAACCAAATTTGCTGTGAAACATTCTATCGTTAAGATACCACTTTTTTACAGACAAGGCCGATCTCCGCCCTTTCAGAATGGAGTTATGGCCCTTGAGTTACTTAACAAAAATGCACATTTTGGGTAATCGTAGGTACCATGTTTTGATAACTTCTATAATTAAATTTGGATTTTAACTAAAACTGGTGTGAATCTTTATATCAATCAGTCATCACTTCCTTACGATCAGTGCGGACTTTTGTCTTTTCTAAATAGAGTTATGGCCCCTGTTTAACAACGAAATTGCATTTCTTGTTGAGTTTCTTTTGATTAATCAAGTTTTGTTGAATTTTAAACCATTTTTTTTTGAGATTTGTTTTATATACAAATAAGATATAAGAACATTTGAATAATTGTGATAATATATCAAACTGTTTTGCCATTTTGGAACAAAGTTAATTTACTTAGAAAATACGATTATTACAAAAACGTTTTTAAAATGTGCAGGGCTTAAACCATATCTGTTTGGTGTGAAGTCTTAATACTATTAATATATAGATTCCTTTTGGATACTGAAGGTACATTTAGAATTCTTGTTTTTCCCCTTCTTAATACAGTTATGGACAGTTTATTTACCTTAAAATAATAGTTGCTGCAAGTACAATCTTGTTAAATTGTAATTTTCCAATATTGTTCACTATTTATGTTACAATCAAAGTTTTTTACAAAAACGTTTTTTAAAATGTGTAGGGCTTAAACCATATCTGTTTGGTGTGAAGTCTTAATACTATTAATATATAAATTCCTTTTGGATACTGAAGGTAACTTTAGAATTATTGTTTTCCCCCTTCTTAATACAGTTATGGACAGTTAATTTACCTTAAAATAATAGTTGCTGCAATTACAATCTTGTTAAATTGTAATTTTCCAATATTGTTCACTATTTATGTTACAATCAAAGTTTTATTAGGGAGTTTCGCTGGAAAGCAGGTGAGCGACCTTAATGTTTGCGTATGATTTCGTCATCATAACTTGAATACTATCTAAATGACTGATTTGACAGTTTCACTGTTGTTATATATGTCCAACCAACATTGGTGTTAAGAAGGTTGTCAAGGTTTCTCAAACCTATCATAAACTTGTATTTTTTTTTTGTATTTTATATATACACGAGCATCTTTGTGTTTTTCTTATATTTCCTATTAATGCTGCCTTGATGGTTAAAAAATAGTTCATGACGGGGATTTCTTTATTTACACAGTCCAGTTTTATTGGAATGACAGTAGGGTAAGTGTGATGTTTTGTGCACCCTAGAACCTGCTTTAAACCCCCAGCGGCCTTTTTTTGCCACTGACCGTTCCAAGGCGGTAGCCCTATTGTCAATCCTTGTGTGTCTTATTTTGCCTTTTATTCATTTTTATATATAGTTGTTCTTTGTTTCTGTGTGTATTTGTGGTTGACTGTTGTCCTTGAATGCTACTTTCCCTGTTCGATTTTTATATCTATATTGAATACTATCCAATTGATTGTGTCGCCTAGATCAATGAGACCCAATTTATTGTGAAATAATGGAATATAGTCGTGTTTACAGTTTAAAACTGGAATTATCACTAAATCATATCCATGTCCTGTGTCAAGTCAGAAACAAAAGATGGTATAAAAGTCGAACAGGAAATGTAATACCTCCTTGGAATTGTCAGTTACATTATGGGTACCTCCTTGGAATGATCAGTGACTAAAGGGCACTTGGTGTTAAACCACGTTCTGGAGTGCAACAAACCTCACTCTTACCGTATACTAATGTCATTCCAATAAATTGGACATAAAAAACCTCCCTTCAGGCTATATCTCCTAACAAACTAGGTATTATTAATAGCAACTGGTGGGCAAAAAAACACAAAATGATCATGTATATAAGAATATCAAAAGGCATAGAAAGTCACAAAGCAAATACGTGTCAGAAGCCAAAACAACAAGAGAATGAACCGTTAAGGGCACGATAAGAACATTAAAGTCAAACATTAGACGTTACCATCCCTTGTCGGATTTAGGAAAATTCATCATAGGGTATACATCGCAGCATTACTTGTGGGTTTACATCGCAGCATTAATTGTGGGTTTACATCGCAACAGTAATTGTGGGATTACATCGCAACAGTAATTGTGGGTATACATCGCAGCATTAATTGTGGGTTTACATCGCAACAGTAATTGTGGGTATACATCGCAGCATTAATTGTGGGTTTACATCGCAGCATTAATTGTGTGTTTACATCGCAACAGTAATTGTGGGTTTACATCGCAACAGTAATTGTAAAGCATTGTAGCGAACTGTAAATGGGTCAACGAATAAACATACAATGCGTTGCAAAATGATAGGGTCATAACCGCTTTTAATATATTTGATACCAAATTTAACACAGATTATATGAATGTGATAATGATCAATGATCTTAATACTGAAAAGGGGATCCTTTGATAAGCAACAAACACAAACAAGAGAGAAAAATAGCAGACTCGGTTTTACTGAGTCTGTTCATGAGAGGTACTATGAGATGCACCACCTCTCACGCCCCATAGCACCTTCTTTATTTGTATTTCTAGTGTATGCACCACTACAAACATCTTCAAACGTTTAACGTCTTGTCTTACTGCCGTTATAGATCACGTACAACAATAGTGTGCTAAAGCTTATGACAGCTCTTGGATTAATATATTTTGTTCATTCCTTCTTGAAAAATGCAATAAGCGTCACACAAACCCTAATCCAAGACAAGCTTATCGCTCTTATTCAAAACAACCTTACTAATTGTTTGACATGGACCAATATTAAAGCGTTTTATACTAACGGTAATTTGGACAATTACAATATGTGGACTTGCCAAAATATTTTTTAAAACATTTTTTCCTAATAGATAATATTTTCGCCAGGTTGGGAACTTAAATACAAATTGTTGGTATTCCTATGGTTATGGACAGAGCATAGGTTTTTTATAGCTAAGAAAGAGATTTCATGTTGAGTCTTTCACCGGATACTTGGGAAGGGCCGTACCTGTGTTGATATAACTTGTGGCCCGATCCCTTTGCATAATTATATGGCAATAAAATATGTATAAAACAGGCAAATGTCATCGACCCCGTTAAAAACACCTCTCGGCCTCTGGATAACATACTGAACATTGACAACCCCTTTCTTTTCTGCTATGTTTAAAACATGTACTATCATTCCTAGAGTACTTAAACTCAACAAATCTAATACTTCGAGCTGGATATTTCTGATACTGTCGCTCTTTTATCGAGTTATTTTCTTTATTAAAATGCTTTAATAATATGCGACACCTATGACAAAAAACAACAACAACAGGATTTCAGTTTTGACATTGTTAATTATTCTCGCTTAAATGGTGATATTCCCCCAAGCAGCTTCATATGTGGTTTATATTTATCGTCGACGTTTGATGTTTGTCTGCAATCGTGTCTTGCCGTGCCCTCAATGGTTTATTCTCTTGTTGCTCTGGCTTCTGTCAATTCATTGAGTACTTTCTTTGTGGCTTTCTGGTCTGTAGTGTTTTTGTATTTATATATACACGAGCATCTTTGTGTTTTACTTATATTGCCTATTAATGCTGCCTTGTTGGTTAGAGAATAGTTCATGGCGGGGATTTCTTTATTTACACTGTCCCGTTTAATGGGATGACAGTAGTGTAAGTGCGAGGTTTGGTGCACCCTAGAACCTAGTTTACCACCCCCCCCACCCCCCGCCCCCCCCCCCCCCACCCGCAGCGGCCTTTTTTGCCACTGACATTTATAAGGCGGTAGACCTATTGTCAACCCTTTTGTGTTTGTGACGTCACATACCTTTATTCCTTACTAACTTTGCCATTCATGTGTGTCGTTATGCGTGTTTTTGGGTTTACTGTGTTTTGTGAAAGCCGCATTTCCTGTTTGACTTTTATACTTATGTATTCCTTTTTGCTAGCGCTTGTAGTCGAGTTTAAGACTTTAATAGTCGCACACTGTGTTTGAAAAGCTACTTCACGAGAGCTACCGTTACCATAAACTTCAAAGAAGGCCTAGCAAACGTTTATTATCGTAAAAAAGTAATTTTAAGAACTCTTTTGAGACAAGGACAAAAAGTCACAACCTGACTTATATGGTGATTTGATTAAAACGTCGCAAGATCCTTGGTAATGATCCAATTGTGGTTCCTTGCATTCACATACAACCTCTGTCAATGTCTGAGAAAATTACAAGACTGTAAAGCACTCAATGCTTTCTTCTGTAAAAACACTCGACGCTTTATTGTATCATCTCTCTATCCATTTGCTTGACGAGGAAGCAGACACACTTTTCATTCGAACAGTTCCTTTGTAAAACACTGCTTCCATATTCAAAGCTATACGCAGCATGTTCTCCGACCCCATGTTGACAAGGAGTGTGATCACGTCAGACATTTTATAAACATTCTCAATAAGGGCATTTATTTTATTGATATACCAAGTATATTTCGAGATAATCGTGTGGTTGATTTTATTCCTAAATTTTCAAAAATTCCGAAAACCCTATATTTGTTATAAGTACAAAAACAATTAGAAATATGATTTTCAACCACAACGAAATAGTGTCTGAACTTGATATTTCCGTGTCCGATCTTTTTATATTTCTTGATATAGTAAATAACACTCTTAAGGAATGCAAGTGTAGAGCATCTAAATTATTTTGCTATGCCCCGGCCGGTCATGTCATTACTGGTAATTTTGGTATTATAGATAAACGTATTCGGTATTTGCTTTCTAAAGGTGATTGATTTTAATGCATGTCGTGGTCAGACATCCCAGTCCATTGAGGATTTTAGTATAAAATGGTGTCGTAGAGAACATGCTGACCCTAGCTCCCTTTCTACTTGGAAAAATATACCCGTATTAACTTCTATACGGCTAACCCCTCCCTACATCCCCATAGACCTCGGTTTTCATTTCGTAATTTAAAATTGGGAATCCAGGAATTTTATAGTTCCTGCTGTTTAACATAATTATTGTTTGACGCCTCCATTACGTCAATGTTTTATCTCAGGAACTCCTGAGTACTAATTCGTATACTCCAGTTCAATCTACTGAAGAGAATGTTGTTTCGACGCATATCACTCAGTGCAAGATTTTCAAGGCTGGAATCAACGAACAGCAAAACAGACTTCCCCTTTAATTACTCTATAATAATAAGGCTACTTTCCCTGTCCGATCTTTTTATATTTCTTCATTCCAACGATGTACTGGATTCCCAAATTACACAAACAACCATATAAAGCCAGTTTTATTTCCAATTCTAGTTCTTGCCCCACTACAAATATCTCCAAACATGTTAACATCTTGTCTTACTGCCGTTAAAATTCACGTTAAACAATATTGTGCTTAAGCTTATGAAAACTCTGGGATTAATTTATGTTGGTCTATTAAAAAAATCTGGCGGCGTTCTTGATAAAATTTGCAATAAACGTCAAGCTTCATCTATAAGTACTTACGATGTTTTTACATTATATACAACTTTACCACACAACATTATCAAAAGTTAAGCTTATTGCTATCTTTCAAAAAAACTTTTGCTATGGAAAATACTACATTTTTGGCCTGTAGCAATATGAAATCGTTTTTTACAGCAGTTTGGACAATTACACTATGTGGACTTGCCATGAAGTTTGTGTATCACTTGTTTTTCTGAATCATTTGTTTTTCTATTAGATACTATTTTTGTCAGGTATGGAACTACTGTTTATAGACATATTGTTGATATCACTATGGTAAAAACTGTGCACCGCTTGTAGCAGATTTGTTTCTATATTGCTATGAAAGTGCTTTCATGTGGAGTCTTTCACCAGATACCCAGGCAGATGTTATTGCAGCCTTTAATGACACCTCTCGGTATCTGGATGCCATATTGAACATTGATAACCCTTTCTTTTCTACTATGGTTAATAATATATATCATAAAGAACTTCAATTTAACAAGGCTAATATTTCTAATAATAACGCTTCTTTTCTTGATTTAGATCTCTCTATTGAAAATGGTGGAATAATAAGCAAAAGATGGAGCCTAGTTATGAAGAAACACGAATATAAGTATACTGTTTAATTAAATAAAGCAAGCATTCATATGACAAGAGAGATGATTTTAATTTCGATATTGTTAATTATCCCCATTTACGAGGGTGCTTCAAAAAGTTCTGTCACTAGGCATATATCCTTTGAACTGGATATTACACTGAGATAAAGTAGTGTATTTATAGTACTACTGGGTTCGCTCTCTTAAATTCCACAACAAAAATGAAAAATTTCCGGTTATTTATACCCATGAATTACCTCCCCCTACCACACCTTTTGGATACTGGCATCTCTGAAAATGTCCTTGTTACAAAACGTTGTAAAAATTATTTGAATAATTCTATGCTTTTAAATTTTCTTGTACGCCATCTGTTGTTATTCGCCCATAATCCATGGAAATGATTGTCGAGAATTCGGAAAGGTCTTGCTGCAAACCAGATATGAGTGAATGCATATCCCTTAATTTTAGCAGAAATAACACTGATTTTCTTCATTTTGTTTACGGAAATGTTATAATATCTTTTAAATGTCGTAATTATTCTCATAGTATTAATATGTTTTCATATTTTTTTACAAATCCTAGTCCTTCAGTGTTTAAATTTCATATTCAACACATTATTGTAGAATTTTGTACAATATTTAGTGAAAATATTGATCATCCAAAAACGCTATGTCAGAAGACTGCCCTTCCATTTAATGTCCATTTATCATTAAATTAATTTTACACGTTAGCTTAAAATGTTAATTTCTAAGGCAATGCCTTTTCATCTACCATGCTGAAATTCTAAATCGTGTAATGCACAGATATAACTGGTAATGTATGAGAAATTTCAAAGGTCTTCGACAAGTACTTAAAGAGAAACAGGCATCTAAAAAAGTAACAATTAACATACCTGAAAAAACTCAGGACGAAAATGCCTCAGTATGTATAAGTGATGTGTATAGAATGTTCCATAACTTTCGTCACACAAAATATACAGCATTCATTTTACCATCAATGGAATGGTATTGAAACCCACTTTCATTTGGTACCATACATCAACACTCACAACGAGCATATAATTGTTAAAACGCGTTAGTGACAGAACTTATTGAATGACCCTCGTAGATGGGGGTGTTCCCCGAGCAAACTTCTTATGGGGTCTATGTGTCTCAACTTTTATAATTTCAATTAATTGTACAGACGAGACAATCACAAGATACCTGTTACAGATTGGACACGTTTTGCGTCTGAGAATGCCATATATAAAACATGGACTAGCATAGAATAGTTCTTTCAACTATAGTTTAGACATATCTCGATGGAGCATAGTTATGAAGAAACACGAATATAAGTATACTGTTTAATTAAATAAAACAAGCATTCATATCACACATGTTTGAAACAACGTGGATATAAGTATATATAGAAACGTTTCATTGTCGCTTGACAGTAAACAGATATACAGTATATGTTAAATATAAACACAACTATATGCACATGTAAAGCTCAGCACGTGGTTCTACAGGTGAGACGGTTTTAGGCTTATTCTTCACGTTTCCTATGAGTGTGAATCTGAGACATGTATTCCTGTTGGCCCCAAATGACCCTTTTATGTTGCTGGACCGTAAAACCAAATCAACTCAACTCAGACTTTGCCCTCAGACCCCATGATGCATATACCATGTCTGAGGGCTGAGTTTGAGTTCGGAGGGCAAGATAACACACCATTCTTTTTTCATTAGTATTATTAATTACTTTTTTGTTTTTAAATATATGTAGTTTTTGTTTCCATATTTAATTACAATTTACAGAGTGGTCATTCAATAATGGGGCCCAGCTGCTGTGAAAGGAACAGGGGACAAGGGGACACGGTCTTATGAAAATCAAAACTCTGCTTGCATTGAAGATAAACACAATATGGAAAAAAACATACCCGACAAACAGAAAGACGACAAACCCAGTGACATGTTTTCAAAGTAATTATATATAATAAGAACTCATGAAGTTAACTGGATTACAAACAATGTGCGAGCTCTTCCTTGCTAAGGTGGTCTGGGTGTGTGGGTGTGTGTGTGTGTGTGTGTGTGTGGGGGGGGGGGGGGTATGACCCCACCCCATAACACTTGTTTTAAGGAATGCATTTGGTGAGCTCTGGTGTATGTTCTGTGCAAAATTAGCTTTGTGTGGAAAAAATGTGCAAGCCCTGGCGTTTTGTAGATTTAATATCAAAACATATTGGGCAATTACCAGACGGAATTTGTAGATGTAAATCTCAAACTATTGGCGAATTATTCCAAAGAAACCATTATCATAAAACCACTTTTGACAACGTGGATGACTGTGATTCAACAACATATTATGAACCTTTCACAAGTACTCCGACGTGACAAACACTCGTATGTGACAAACACCGACGTCACAAACACACCGACCGCACAAACACCCACACAAGGCATGATGGATATGTCACTATAATCAAAAGCTAATTTTACAAATTTTACAAATTACAAATATCTTGCGTATAATGTTGATAATCGTATATGAAGGTATGTTATTTCCAATAAAAGCAATCCCTTCAGCATCCTTGTGCTCATTCCTTCACCTTGGCTTTTAAATGTGCGGGTGCTCTCTGGGTCCATTCCAACCAAGATCCCTGCAAAAAAAAAAACACAGCGTTTTTCGTTTCACTTTGACAGTCACTCTCTATATTCCTTAACTTATTTGGGACTACTCTCGCGTATGCCTTACTTGAGATGTGCGTCTGACATCATGTAACACTACGAGTTATAAACAGAATATCATCTTCATCATTGAATTTATTCAAATAAGGCAAAAATGATATAATGTTCGATATACCAATCCTATCGTATTTGCCAACTCGTTTAATATAATAGTATTTTCCTTGCCGAGCCTTGTGAATATGTACATGTGCTCTTACATAATACACAGGAACATTAAACATGAGAATATTATCAAACTTACACTAACATAACACAAATTGTCCTTGCCGTTCTAGTAAATATGTAAATTAACACTTACATAATACACAGGAATATTAAACATGAGAATATTATCAAACTTACACTTACATAATACAAAATTCCTTGCCCCTCTAGTAAATATGTAAATTAACACTTACATAATACACGGGAACATTAAACATGAGAATATTTTCAAACTTACACTTACATAATACAAAATTCCTTGCCCCTCTAGTAAATATATAAATTAACACTTACATAATACACAGGAACATTAAAGATGAGAATATTATCAAACTGACACTTACATAATACAAAATTCCTTGCCCCTCTAGTAAATATATAAATTAACACTTACGTAATACACAGGAATATTAAACATGGGAATATTATCAAACTTACACTGACATAATCCAATTTTCCTTGCCGTTCTAGTGGATATATAAATGAACACTTACATGATACACAGGAACATTAAACATGATAATTAATACACAGGAACATTAAACATGAGAATATTATCAAACTTACACTTACATAATACACATTGTCCTTGCCGTTCTAGTGAATATGTAAATTAACACTTACATAATACACGGGAACATTAAACATGAGAATATTATCAAACTTACACTTATATAATACAAATTGTCCTTGCCGTTCTAGTGAATATGTAAATTAACACTTACATGATACACAGGAACATTAAACATGAGAATATTATCAAACTTACACTTATATAATACAAACTTTCCTTGCCGTTCTAGTGAATATGTAAATTAACACTTACATAATACATGGGCACATCTTCCTTGCCGAGCTTATGTGCAGCAGCCGCAAGCCCACAAGCTGTCAGTCCTCTAATACAGGTTGCCACTATAGGCTGAGCTAGATCCACTCCGGCAGCGTCAAATACTGAAATAATGTAATTATGTAATCAGTGGGTGAACGGGTACCATCGATTCCCTGGAACTGACAGGCCAAAGGTTCTATTTAGAGACGAATCCAGGGTCAACCTTAAACAATCTGATATGCGAACACGAGTTTACAGACACTATTGGACATTCTTGGAGAACCATACGAAGATCCATATATGACTGACCCAAACACATTTGGGCATGGGTCAGAGATGGTCCGGGTTACCACTGCATAACAATGAATGGCAATACATGGTAACCGTAAGAGATGTTGAGAATTGCTCCCCACGTTTGAAATAACCGTGGTATGTTTTTCATGCAGGACAATACTCTGAAATCTATCTATCTAATGGAACGAGATGGACCTTTCTATTTGGGCAATGAAGATTCAAATTGTATATTACTTATATAAGACAACGGCGCCTTGTGATTATCAATGCAACAGCTAGCCACACGCAATGTTTGTAAAAGAAAAGGTTCGGAAAAATACGTGCCTGGTGAACATCCTAGCACCTTCATTTTGGATTTGATCTTTACCAAACTTTGCCAGATTGTTGATATTAATCAAAGGTCGATTTGAAAAATCAGCTGTATGGGATTAGTAACACCAGAATTATTTTTTGCGCATAATGTTAGATGCATATAAGGAACATTCTGGTGGAGTTTGGAAAACATCCTGTAAGAAAGACACAACATACACATGTCGTAGCGGAGACCGGACGTGATCTATATTTCCTCCAAAGTAGGTCTCCCCGTGCACGCAATCATAACTGTTATTTATTCCGATCTTTGGAGATCGTTGAGCCCGATATTTATATACAGATTCGGTGGTACATTCACAAATACTTTGTTTTCCTACTTTAATTTGGAATAGATGGTTTTACTACTCCAGACTTTAAAGTCTTTGAGTATTGTTTAATCACCCTTAGGGTACGTTGTCTGCTTTTTAATTTAGTCTTTTGACGGTAACATGTGATACGGAGGCTTCATAACCTCTGCACCCAACTAAATTCATTTTGTTTATTTCTCCCATTGTTTTCTCGTTTAGGGCAAAGCATTTTGTTAGAAACTGGGAACATACGCCGCTGGCCATGGAGTGGTAGGAAAGTATCACATTGAAGCTTCCATGTTCACCGTCATATGCATACCATCTTCGGCATGGCTGAACATTTCGTAATATTGGCATTTTAAATATTAAGTTCAGCTCAATCCGGGGATAGAAGGTGTGAACGGTAGCTAGCATTTTCCATTACCATTCATGAACAGTCTCAATTAAACCGATACTGTAATATTGGGATGGCGAGTTGTCCGTCGTCATGTCCGTCCGTCGTCCGTTAACTTTTGTCTCGTTAACATGATAGGGTCTTCACTTTTCATCGGAACATTTTCAAACTTTACCAGATTGTTGATATCAATGAAAGCTCGAACGAGTTCGAAAACCGGCCAGTTCAGACTTAGTAACAGCATAGTTTTGGCCCTTGATTTTCTGAAATATGCTATAATTTGGCCTCGTTAACACAATAGGACTTTCATTTTTCATTCTATCTTTTTCAAACTTTACCAAATTGTTGATATCAATGAAAGCTTGAACGAGTTTGAAAGCCAGCCAGTTCGGTCCACTAACACGGGAGTTATGGCCCTTGATTTAGGTAAAATTGCTATATTTTGCCTTGTTAACGCGATAGGCCCTTCATTTTTCATCCGATCTTTTTCAAACTTTACCAGCTTGTTGATATCAATGACAGCTCGCATGAATTCGAAAACCAGAAATATCAACTTCATATTCGCACCGGAGTTATGGCCCTTGATATTCTGAAATATGTTATATTTTGGCCTTGTTAACACGATAAGGCATTCATTTTTCATCCGATCTATTTCAAACTTTACATGATTGTTGATATCAATAAAAGCTTGAACGAGTTGAAAACCAGCCGGATCGGACCAGTAACACCAGAGTTATGGCCCTTGATTTAGTTAAACATGCTGTATTTTGTCTCGTTAGGGCCTTTATTTTTCATCTGATCTTTACCAAACTCTACCAGTTTGTTACTATCAATGAAATCTTTGAAAAGTTTGAAAACCAACCAAATCGGATTGGTAACACCGGAGTTATAGCCCTTGATTTAGTTCAGAGATGCTGTATTTGCCTCGTGAATACGATAGGACATTCATTTG